>OU611753.1:2927472-2932472 GCA_914767535.2 Dunaliella primolecta | reverse complement strand
ACCTGGACCAGCAACAGGCTGATCAGCCGAACAGTCTGGCGAGGGTCTCCTTGCGTTATCTAATTTAATCTGGCATATCATGGATGTTTTTTGTGAATCTGGCAGAGACCAGCAGGCTGAGCAGCCTAACCACCTGGCTGAAGGCCAAAACCCCATGTAACCTAACCAAGCTTTTCCCCTGTAACTTGAACAGGATTGCAAGGAAAAGCTTACAAGCTTTTACACATTTTGCCAAACAGTCAGCCACTCAAAACAAGGAAGCTGATTGCAGGCCACTTCCCATTCCTTTTGAAAAGACCATCAAAGATGCTACATCTTTGCTTTCTTGGCATCAACCTGAGCTGGCAAACCTTGCAGCAAAAAAACATCCAAAACAATAAACTTGTCCCGGGTATGCAGAGCCCATATTCCGCCAAAAAAAATGACAGCAGCGGCCCAGACAGCCAGAAAATGAAACAAAATCATCGCGTTTTAACATAGGAATTCACAGGCCAACCGCAAAACTCTGGTTTACTACACCTAGTAGGTGCAGCCACTGGCATTAAGCCAAAACGCGTATACTGGAGCTCATATTCAATTTCCATGCGCACCATGTTCTTTCAACGGCGTTCATGTCCAATCAACAATCCATGTCACCATACACAATACACTCAGCCATGCAGCTGACACAAGGCTGGCTCAGATGTTAGGCCCAATGCCGTCTGTGAAAGTCGTGCGAATAGAGGACAGCACTGGTAGGTCGTCCAGAAATTTGCCAAAAGGTGGAATGCCTAGGCCACTAGAGCGCACAGTGCCATCAAGCTGGATCTGCAACCAAAAAGATGCAAGCACAGTGTGTACGATGTGGATTCCGTGGTCTTTCATGTCAAGGGAGAAAAACGGTCAGGGGGGGGCTCTGCAGCTAGACGTTGGCACGCAAGCAACGTGCAGGCACTTATTTGGTTCCATGTTTTGAGAGCCTTGCTTGCTTGCTAGGTAGGGACCTTTCCTCCACGCATGCAACCCTTTATTGGCTAGCATAGATATAATAAAAGACGAAAAAAATATATACATGTATAGATATATATCCAATATAACAAAAGACTAAATAGTCTATTATTTCCCTTTTTCCATGGCAACGTAAAACAGCTGCTGAGTGATCACCCCCCCCTCCCTGCCAGTGTCATGATGGACAGACATGGTAAAGTTCAAAGTAAAGGAATACACGCATATGATGACGAAAGTATCCCACATCTTTGCGAGGTTGAGAACATTCAACAAGTACCACAAATGCAAGATATTGCCAGTTGCACATGCGCCAGAGCCTTTTAAGAATGACTGGTGCACATCTCATTTACACTGCCTGCCATTTTCACCAACCGCAGCCCTCCTACAGCTTAGGTGTGTTTGGTCACTCATGTCACAACCATAATCTGTCCTAAGAACAAGTTGAACATCATCGCGGGAGCAGCACAGTCAAACACTCCGGAGTGAGTGTCCACGGCAGAAGAAACCGAAAAACTGAGCTCTTTCGACTGCCGCAGAATATACTTAGGAGAGCAGGATTCCCAGGAGGATTCCCAAAAAGAGAAATGAATATCAACACCGTAATGGACTGCATCCCATGACGATAGCATGCAGTTTAGCACGCTGTGAAGCTCAACAGCATTGAGATATTAGTTTGCAGTATTGAAGCTCTGTTGGCTTGAATAATTACGGGAACCTGCTTTACTAAAAGACTTCCATAATCACAAGTAAAAGGATCCTCAACGCCTGAACCTCAAACACATCCTATACCCACACACACACTCTCTCTCTCACACACACACACACACACACTCTCTCTCTCTCTCTCTCTCACGCACACACACACACACACACACACACACACACACACACCTGAACATACATCCCTGTCTCAGCTGCGTTGGGAGGGAGGTTTGCAAACTGGCGCTGTGCATCCACCCAGTCCTGGGGAAAAAACACAGATAGTACGTGTTGCGCGTGTGTGTGTATGTATGTATGTATGTATGTATGTATGTATGTATGTATGTATGTATGTATGTGTGTGTGTGCGCGTGTGCATGCGAGGGCTATGCAGTGGGATGCATCTCGGGAATTGCCAGAGGGGGTCAGCTGAGGCCCAAAATCAGGTGTTTATTGCATGCTCCTTTGCACAGGTTCTCCATAACTGGGAACTTTGAAGCTTGGATCCATCTGGTTTCAGTAGCACTAGGTTTTCTAAGTTCCCAGCTACGAAGACCATGCCTATTTAGCCACGGCGTGAACCTTAGTTTCGACCACCAAATCTCCATACCTGACCACCCACTGCACCAAATCGGGATGATATGGGATCCATGTAACAAAAGAATATCATTGCAAAAACAATGGAGTGAAAAGACCCAGTGGTTGGTGTTAAATGGCGATTCCAGCCATTTTCCCACAAAAAGCAACAGATTAGGGTTTACGTGCCCCATGTGAGCTTTAGCCCAGTCTATCAAATTACACAGGGCGACTTGCACGAATCTGGGCATATGCTCTGGTAGATGGTAACGCCAGCTACACTCAACAGCTAAAACTGTCCCAATCAGATGAAGTGGCTGTGAGTGGGCGCGCTTTTATTGCAAAAAAGGAGCATATTTGGGCACATACTTAGCTGACCCCCTTTGGGGCATTGCTAGGATTTGGAAGACTCAGGTTGCACCAAGAGAATATAAAAAGTCTAATGATTGACTTGCAATGCTTGTGTAAGCAAGGAAGGGTGTGGTGCCGTTCAAGTTTGCATCGGGCCTCAACCTCATTCACTCCTTTGATTCTTTGTTGAAAGAGTTTATCTATGATACCTAACTAAATAAAGTAGGTAACAAATAGTATTGTTCTTCCTGTGTATTCACTACTGAAAGGAGCCTTGGGCAGCCCGTTCCTGAGGACTGAAGAAAGTTTCCAGGTGGGATTAAATCTTAACTCATGCATGGCCAGTTCCTGCATTGCATTACATTGCAATTGCATCCGTGGCAAGCATTTCCAAACACATCCACACATATGTAGGAACATCCTGGCATGAGGGCGCATTTTGGAAGGTACCCAAGTCAGGGAATGTTTCAAGCACAAGAGCTGTGATGACCCCCTCAGAAACCCAGGCTGCGGAGAAATTTGAGCTTGCTCTGTCGTTTCGTGATATTGGACAAAAGAGCGAGCTGCTGATTACACCCAGGATGGGCATGTAACCCTCATTGTTGCATTGCTCAACCTAATGACCAGGTGGAAAAAAAGGGGTGCCGCCATTTCCTAGGATGTGCATGTGCCTGCTCATGCAAAAAGACATGTACAAAATGTGCTGAGTATGCATGCAATTGCTAGCGATTTGTGTACCTTCCATTCGGTGACCAGATGCGGGGTCAGCTTCCATTTCCTGTCCTCCTCTTGCACACCCACAGCTTCAGCCTGCATGAAAGGGACATTTACAATGAGGGACAGCACTATGGGGGACAACAGTGAGGCAACAGTGAGGACATCAATAGAGGGACAGCAATCCTTGAGGACAACAATCATGAGGGGCCCACAGCTTTGGCATGCACCTGGAACAGACAAACATTGAGGGATTGCGGTGAGGAACAACAGAGGGACCCACGGCTTCAGCTTGCTTACGAGAGGAATGACAACAGCGTCAAACAGGAAACATTGCAGTTATTGCGGCAAAAGCCACAATCAAGCTGTTAAGGCAGGGCTAATCTCCCTGAAACTCCCTTACACCAACTCCTCACAAGGTTCCTCTCTCACAGCCAATGGCATCAGTTGCGCAGCTAGGAAGGTAGTGGAAGTGGCAGATAAAAGCACTCAAAATGTTTGAGCCAGACTGTCTGCAAGTGCAGTGCCGTCACCCACCTCCTGTTGCTCCTTGCTCTTCCGCTCTTTGCCAGATGCAAAGCCCTTGGAGCTGCAAGGCAAAGATGGGATGTCAATCATTTCTTATGGTGTTTGCATTGAGGACTTGCCACCAGACCCAAAGCCCTCACAGACACAAAGGAAATGGGTTATTGAGCATTACTGGAGGTGGCTGTCCACATGGCGGGACCTTCAGAAGTATGGCCAATTGCGCTTCCGGGCCTGAGTTGATCAATTTCTATGCATGCCTTGAGCAAGTTGACATGTTTATGTCTTAGGCGTTGAGATCTGCTGTAAACTTGGCATGTGAAGGTGCACTGTGTGACTCAGAGGCTGTTTTGAGCCCATTTTGGCAGAAATAGGTGGACGTTCAAACTCGCACCGAATGACTGATGCTCCAAATTTTGAGCTCCGATAAAGTTGTGTAATCAAGTTGCTTTGGCAGATTTTGTTGGGGGCCCTGGGGAAGCGTGCTGGCAGGGGCACCCATTGGGACAGATGTGCCAGCCAATCTAGGAAGTGCAATCGCTTCGTAACCCCTGCATGCCCTGACGAGCTGAGCACGCTCTCAGATGCTGGAGACCCTAATGCTTCCATCAAAATCTGAATGAAAGCGATCCATTGTTTGTGCGAAGAATGGTGTGCTTTTTGCAACCTTTTAAGGCAATTTCTGACACATTTTCTGTTCCACATTTGCTTCAACAATAGTTAACCGTGCAGAGATGGACCCATCCTGCACCCTAAAAAACAATTAGTTGTGCAAACAATCATCAACCCCGCAGAGGCTTTTGCCCTTTTTGACCTGCAAGAGCATAATATGCATCATTTCCAAGCTTCTTGAATCATGTGCAGTCCAATTAACTGAGTTTACTCTCAAGCATACACGTTCAGTTGCTTACACCATGCCACACCCTTGCCTGTCCCTGCCATCCCCCCCCACTCTTCCCCTACTGCTGCCCTTTCCACTGCTCCCCTCCTAGCTGCAAAAAGAGCTGTCATTTTCTTACATCAGCTGCAACTCATTGGCACAGGGTGCTACATGGACTCATCCATGCCTTGGATCCAATCAGCCAGCCCATCTTGTGGACCTGCGCGTGCTGATGCTCATGGTGGGAATGCAGGCAGAAGGTGGCAGG
>OU611753.1:2692472-2922472 GCA_914767535.2 Dunaliella primolecta | reverse complement strand
AGTAGCAGAGACGCATGAACTGCAAGCCCTGCTTTAGCTGCCTTGCCGGAGTGGTAGCAACTGCAGTTGTTCCTGCTGCAAGACAGAGGCAGTGGGTGTCATGCTGAGCAGAGGGGCCAGCTGCATGGCAGGCGCAGCTAGCAGCAGTCAAATGACAGAGCCCAGCAGAGTGCGTAGGTGCAGGCAGAGGTTCTAACAGTGACGGAGGGCCCTGCTGCATTGTTTATGGGGCTTTGGTCATAGGAAAAAGTCGAAGAGGAGCGCTCAGCTGTGCGAGAGCCGATACAAAAGGCCAGACAAAGTAAAAAGGCAAGCGCGCACGCACGCACGCGCACACACACACACACACAGAGGCCGGGCAATGTTTGATATTGACGGCAAGGACGATGATGGCAGTGCCGAGAGGAGAGGAATGCGTGCACCAGCAGGGCAGGCTGCAGCAGAGATGGTGGCTGCCAGCAGAGCCCGAGGGGCATGTGCAGCTGGCAGCAGGATGGCTGGACAATGAGTCGAATGCTGGGGCAGGCGAAACTGGCAGCAGTGACACGGCAGTGCCGCAGAGCTGCAAGCGCGGGGACGTTGCTTGGGAACGAGTCAGGAGCAGCAACACGAAAAGCTTGCAACAATTTGTCGCTACAATTAGAATGCAGGGGCAGGCAGAACTGGAAGCAGTGTCACAGCTTTGATCTATCAAAGCCACAGTGTCATGACTTAGATAGGGCAATGCCACAGTGTCATGACTTTGGTAGGGCAATGCCACAGTGTCATGGCTTTGATAGGGCAATGCCACAGTGTCATGACTTTGATAGGGCAATGCCACAGTGTCATGACTTTGGTAGGGCAATGCCACAGTGTCACGACTTTGATAGGGCAATGCCACAGTGTCATGACTTTGGTAGGGCAATGCCACAGTGTCACGACTTGGATTGGGCAATGCCACAGTGTCACGACTTTGACAGGGCAATGCCACGGTGTCATGGCTTTGGTAGGGCAATGCCACAGCGTCACGACTTGGATTGGGCAATGCCACAGTGTCATGACTTTGGTAGGGCAGTGCCACAGTGTCACGACTTTGGTAGGGCAATGCCACAGTGTCATGACTTGGATAGGGCAATGCCACAGTGCCATGACTTTGGTAGGGCAATGCCACAGTGCTGAGATAGGGCTCAGAGAAATGCGGAGAGCAGTGATTTGCAGAGCTTGCAGCTGTGCGACTCTCGTGCAAAGAGCACTGCTTGGTTTAAGGACAGCATCTGCTTGCCTGAAATGCTGTGACTGAGCTTCTAGCTAATTTTGTTTTAAATTGGACTGGTTTGGTTACAGGCACGTTTTGCTTCATCTAAGCTGCCCCCGCAGGCAGGTACAGCTATGTAACCCTTTCCTTCCCTTCCCCTAAGTACAGCATGTGCACAAAGTGGAGCTGAGGGGGTGAGCCCAAGGGGCAGCAGCAGTGCAATTGTACAGGCATGTAGCAGCGAACTTGTCCTTTGTTCGTTCTTCGTTCGTTTTTGGGCAGCGGTGCATGCTAGTGCTTGCACTCACGCTTGGGCTTGCAGTCTCCATACAGCGTATGGGGCAGCAGCGCCGCATGCTGTCATTGCTGCGGTGTGGCCCATGCGTGCAACCATGAGCATGCACCATGCACCAGTATATCCCATGTGCACAATCATGAGCATGTATCTGACTGCCCTGTGCGCGCACCCGTAAGCATGCACCTGGTGTGTCCCATGTGCGCAATCATGAGCATGCAGCATACAACATAGGCAGTGGCGTAGGCGAGAGCCTGCAGCAGCCCCCACCCTGCAACGCGTTACTGGATGTCGCCACGGTTGACATACAGAGGGGGGTCACCATTGTTTGTCTAATGGTCTCCCGAACTTTTCTGGGCCTGCTGGAGCTTTCAGGGTACGATCTTGTGATGCAAGTTTGTTTTTTGTGTGCCTGTAGGGCAATCCTCATCAAGAGTATGGGGGAAGGTGCCCCCATGTGCGTGTGGCGGTGAGGGGAAACGAGAGCATTGTATGCTGAGGTGTGGGAATGGGCTCAACTGGCTTCCATCATGAGACTTTAGCAATGAGGATTATTAAAGGCATCAAATGAATGAGTTCTGCATTACACAATGGCTGGGGAATGGACTAGGGTTCTTTCGTCCCAGTCAAGTCTCAAATCCTCCCCCATCGCAACCAATAAAACCCCACGACATGTACAACTAAATTATTGGACAATGCCGGTGAAGGAATGGGGCCAAGCGGAGGTCAGGCTGCGCGTGACGTTGTAGGCGTGATATTTATAAATTATAAACTACATTTCGGCCCAAACCGGCACCTTGCTTGCACTTTGAAATTGGACTGCTCCTTTTCCACAGACACTCTCTTGGATGCTTTCTGGGCATCCTGAATATGCAAAACATTGTTTTCAGGTAATTAAAAACATTCTGCATCATTGGATTTGGCAGAACTCAAAGTTTTAAAAAAAGATCCACCTGATCTTGATCTGGCCATATCTCAGGACCGCCTGGATGTCCCCGGACCAGAAGTATCAGGACCCAGTCCTTCTTTGCACTGACAAACTTTGGCCCGGGGACATCCAGGCATTTTTGAGATACAGCATCAGGAAGCCTCACACGATGGTGACCCCTCTGATTGACACACAGCTGGGGAATTCCATGGAATGCAGGAGCACGCACGCACGCACGCACGTACACACACACACACTCAGCTGCCTAGTGAGAAGGCCTGTATATGAGGTGGCTCCGATGAAAGACTTACCTTTCAACGATGCTACTAATCTCAGCAAGATGATCACTAAGCCAGTCGCTGCTCCGAGGCCTAGACCACCCAATATGATGATGCGAGGGAAACGGAATGGAGTCTGCAAGAGCATGTGTGTGTGTGTGTGTGTGCTCTGCCGAATAACTGATGATGGTGATGCATGTAGGAAGGGGTTATGAGGTAGCTTTCTACATGTACTTCGCATCAAAGTGCACCTCCTCCCATACAAAAGGCAACAAAAAGCACAGTTACTAGTTGTGCCTGCTTAAGAATCGGTATCAGGCCAAGGAGCCACGGACTGTGCAGTAAGCAATTGCTTGCTGGCAATTCTAAGCGCGTTCAAGCAATCCCGAGTGCTTGTGCACAAGCCCAGGTGCATGCATGCATTCATTCAAATCACATCAAACCAAATTAAAGACACTGCAAGCCTAGCATAAGGGCTTTAAATTTTCATGAAGACAGGTTGATGAAAGACAGATCATACACACACAGCGATGAGACTACATTAAGAGCAGCAAAAGTCGGTGCTGTTCAGGGTTCCCTGGCATTCTTGCCTTGGCACCAATTAACCTTAGATCACAAACAAAGCATTAAAACTATCTGTCCATTGACCCATTTGCTCATCCTCGCCTCGTTCTTATACTGTGTCTGCTCCTTGTGTTTTCCTTTAGTGCTGGAAATGTTGTATGCTCTTGCGTGGCAGGGACCACACATCACCTTTCTCAGCTGAAACATCACTGTGCGCGCAGAGTAAGTCAGCTCTTCTTCTCACCTTTGCCTCAGTGCGCAGGTCAATTTTGCTGTTGCGAGACAGTCCTCCTTTCACTTCTGTCAATGCATCAGCCCACTCTCGCCTGTCTCGCAATTCTCTCAAGTCATCATCCTGTTCATGTGCGCATACGCATACGCGCATGATGATGATGATGATGATGTGTGGGTTTATGGGTGCGCAAGCTTATGCGGACAAACGCGTGCAAGTCCGGACATGCAGACATGTGTTTGCACTCCTATGTGTGCATGTGTCACACATTCTGATGAGTTTGTACATTTCCAGATATGCTTGGAGTGTGTTTGTCCAGCGCACTTGTATGCCTACATGCGTGTGTGTGTGTGCGTGTGCGTGTGTGTGTGTGTGTGTGTGTGTGTGTGTGTGTGTGTGTGTGTGTGTGCGCGCGCGTGCGTGCGTGTGCACGTATTTCCCATTTTTTGGAGTCCTGATAATCCACCAAAACAAAAACAAAGGCTGTGCAGCAGCTCCCCTCAACATCAATTGCCTACCCCAACCACCTACCTGAAGGGCCACAGACAGTTTCAGGTTGTAGTCATTGATGGCGCTGACCACGCAGTCCGTGCTTTCCTGCCACTTCTTTAACTTGGCGTACGCGCAGCCCATGTTGTACAGTGCTGCACGCGCCTCGTCGTCGTTGGGCTTCATCTGCATTCCCATCTGATACAACTTCACTGCCCCAGCATAGTCCTTGCGATCCTTGAAAGCCGCAAGTCCCTGCTCCACGGCCTCCCTGGCTGACTTCGGAGCAACCGCCTGGTCTGGAGCTGCCTCATCCTGCTTTGCTGCCCTCAACAGGAACGGGGGGACAGGTGAAAAGCGAGGGCCGGAAAAAGTGCCACGTAATTGCGGGTGAGGTATCTGTTGGTGCAGCAACTGGCATTGCTGATGAGGTACACGCTGTGCTCCTCCTCTCACGCTGGCAAACACCCCGCTGTGCGAGCTACTCTTGCTCAGCAGTGCTGGTTTGTTGAGCCCAAGGTGCAACATTTTCCTAATTATCTTTAAATTGTTTTTTGTATATACTTCGCATTCAGGCCTCGTTTGTGATCACCAGCCCTGGAACAGCAACGTTTTCATGGCCATTACCCTTTCATTTTTAATTACCAAAAAGCAATACTGAGCACATATGTGGGTTCGCTACGCATAGTTAGTCAAGTCAACTGTGCCTGTTGTGTGTGACGACCTCATGGAGTCCTCACCTTGTGAAGTTGGGCTATGGGACTATGATGATGATATACCCCCACCCTGTGACCCCTCCAAAGATGAGAGTGATGAGGTTGTGATCATAGACAGCCAAGAGGAGGCGGGGAGGAGAAGGGGACGCAAGCCATGTGGAGGATGTACCGTGGCAGAAGCAAAAAAGAAGCAGGGTAGGCCCAACAAGAGGAAGCGTGTTGAGGTGAGGGCTTTGTCTTCTGCCAATTAGTTGTTGCAGTGCTCTTTGCACGTGCGCACACAAACACACATGCACACAGAGATACACACACATACACACGTATACATATATAGAAACATGCACACACACATATGCTCATGCACAAAAGCGCGTGTGCATGCGCACGCAAATGCTCGCGTGCGAACACACACACACACACACACACACAACACACACGCACACAAACATGCACACACAGGCACACACACACGCACGCACACATACATACACACATACAAGCAAGCTTAGGTCTGACAGGTATTGGCATTCCTTTGTTCATACCCTCCATGTTCATCCACCCCAACTTGCTGAATCACAGGCCTTCTTTCTGTGCAGCTTCTTATTGTTTTCATACTTAAGCGCATTCAACATTTTTCAATCTTATGCCTCCTAATGCATACTTGACCATGCATGTTGTTGTACCATGCATGCTTCCACAGAAAATGATTGTACAGGACGGTCAAACAGGGCAGACACATTCAAGTAGACATGCAGATGCATGCTCATTTTGGAACCCTGTGCACACCCCCAGATGCTGGCCATCATTGATGACGATGATGAAGATAGGCTGGATTCATTGGACAAGCAAAAACAGCAGGCGCGGGAGCAGCAGAAGGTGACAGGCAGCCATGCTCATCCAGGCAGCCATATAGGCACCCAGAACCAAAGTGCGCCACCTACCACCAAGCCCCCAGCTCCTCCTCAGCTGTATGTATCATCCCAGACCAAGGCGCTGCTTGAGCAGAGCAAACTGGTGCAGCTGCAGCTGCAAGGTGAGCACACACACACACACACACACACACACACACACACACACACACACACACACACACACACACACACACACACACACTTGCTCCTCTAGCTTCAACTTGTGACCTAACTTTTTTGTGGGGCTGTTGGCTGGGTGCTGGCAGGGTCACTGAACGTTCGCTCCCTACCATGATGAAGGAAAAAAGGATATTTTGATCATAGATATTTTAGCCCAGCCATTCCCGTACTCATTCAGCTGTTTTACAAATCGTGTGAAATTCATGGTGTAAGTATGTGGAACTGGTAGACCCCGCCCCGCGTTGATGGAAATACTATTATGGCTGTTCCATTGAGAAAGGTGATCCTGCTTACATACGTAGAAGCTACTCCCCTGGCATGTACCCAAGTGTCCTTCTGTGCATAATCTTCTCTTCTTTTTCTCGCCTATGCTTCCTACAGGTGCTGAGGAGGAGGAGGAGGAGGAGGAGGAAGAGGACCAGGCCAGCCCCCTCAAAGGCAGCAGTGACTGGCAGCAGCAGCGCAGCACAGCGCAGCATGACAGCGGTGAAAGTGCAGGCACGGGCGTCATGCACATGCCGCAATTTGCGGCCCTCAGTGCAAGGGCACGCGCGGCAGAAGCTTTGCAAAGAGAACAGCAGGAGCAAGAGGAGCAGCGGTTGCGTAAGCAGCAGCAGCAGCAGCAGCAGGATGAAGAGCAGTTACAAGGCGTTCAAGGGGCCACGCAGGAGCCATCCGCTGGCGCAGCAGAGGAGGGCAGCAAGATCGAGATCAAATGCCAGTACAAGGTGATGCTTGGATTGGGTCATTACTTGAGGGGAAAGGGGGTGAGGTTGAGTCAGGTTGAGAGGAGGACCAAAAAAAAGCTCACACTTTTGTAACACGCACGCACGCACACACACACACACACACACACACACACACACACACACACACACACACACACACACACACACACACACACACACACGCGCGCGCGCGCGCGCGCGCGCGCAGTCAACATCATCAACCTCATTTGTGCCTTTCCCTTCAATTGTACCATGCAGGCAGGGGATTTTTTCCATCTCCGCAGCTTACCCAGCAAAAAAGTGTGTGAGATTCTCCACGCGTTTAAAGATGTTTTGTGTAAGAAAGGAAAGGGCGAGTTGCTACCGCAAGATGACTCGGCCTTCAGATTAGAATTTGATGGGGACAGGCTGAACCTTGAGACAACATTGGAGGAAGCGGGTATTGAAGATGGGGACAGCCTTGATTTTATGTGGAAGTGAATTTGGGAGGTCGAGTTGGGAAAGCTTGGGACTTTATTCTCTCATGAAGCTCAAGAACTTTATCCTCGATGAGTTTTGTAGTTTGCTCATTTGTACAAGAAAATGAGAGGGCTGCTCATGCACCGTGAAGATAAGGTGCATGTGTCGGCAAGTGGCATTGACTTTTTGTTCCAAAGTATTATATCAGCTTTGTGGCTTTTAGCAGGTTGGGGGGGCTGCTCTTGAGGATGCAGGAACTTCGGACATTGATGTTCCGTGGATTTTTAGAGTACTTGAGACAATGAAAGGAGGACATTACATTCAGACAATTAGGTTCAGAGCACTTCGAGTTCCAGCCACATGCAAGTGTACAGAAAGAAAATGGAAGAAAAGGCTATGCAAGCTGCTATGCAAGTCGAAAGCCCCATGTGCATTAGGACAGACAAGCTAGCAAGCCTCACCAAAGGCCCTTAACCAGACTTAGTTAGCCTAAGAGAAAAGAAGCAAGATTGGATTAGATTACACATAAGCTTGTTACCACTAGACGTGCTATGGAAAATAGTGATGCTTCTCACAGCCAGACTCTGGAGCCGGGTGCTTCCAGTAACCCTCCAGATCCCCATTAGCTTTTCTTTTTTGTCGCTTTGTGTTGGAGGAGGCTCACGGCTCTTCTGAGCCAATGTGTCTCCTTTTCCTTAATCGATGTAGGGAGAGTTTCCTTTGCCTACGTAGTTTTTCTTTTCTTAGGTTTACAAGGATACCTTCAGCCAGACTGTTCGGCTGATCACCCTGTGGCTGGTCCTCGCCAGCCAACAGCAAATCCAAAAGCTTAAACGCAAAAAAGAAAAGCCCGTTGTTGTGTTGCAAGAGGAAATCAAGTACAGCTTGGACGCTAAGTTGTTGCCACAAAAAATGTCGCGCAAGAGAAAAATCACCAGTTAAGGTTTACAAGGATAAGGCCTTCAGTCAAAAAGTGCGACTGCTAGCCTGCTCATAAAAGGCAATCAATTCATGAAGGAAATAAAGGGGTTTACAAGGGGTTTACAATGGTGGCCTACAGCCCGAGACTCTGGCTGATCGGTCGCTGGTGAAACATGCTCAACCAGCATCAGATTTGAGACCTAGTTTGAAACCAATTGACATGTTTGAACTCAGATGTGAAACACCAAAATCAAGACAAGAGAGAGCGCCTGAAACTCCGAGTTTGAGCACCAAGTTTAATCTGTGACAGGAGATACAAGAGGCAATGAGACGGAAGGACAAGAGGCAATGAGACGGAAGGAAATAAGGAAGTTTATTGTTGTTCTGGTTCAAAAAAGCAGACACATCATGAGATTCTGCCTGTGAGAACAAGGGAGCATATTTCCTGCGGAGAGAGACCACCTGGGGATGTCTGCAATGGAAGAGGATATGTTGTTCATCCTGGACATCATCATCAGCCTCACAAAGGTCACAGTTTGGGGAAGAGCTGTGATTCCAAGTTGCTGTCTCATAGCGAAGGGTGTGAATGCGGAGTCTAAACCGAGCCACGCTGCGAATGACATCATGGGGGAGGTCAAGGAACATGTATTTGGGGAGGCTATAAGGAGAATGCATAACCAAGGCTCTTTTAGTAGGAGGAGCACACCACTGGTGATAAGTTAAGCGTTTACTGTTGCGCTCTCAAGGGTGTGTGTTGGAAAAAGGCTCCCAATATTGTAGGTGCCTGGTCCTGAGATCTACAACAAAACGACTAAGATCAATGGGCTCACAATTCAGCAGCTTCTGTTTGAAAATATGGGAGTGTGCCAAGCCATCCATGGCTGATAGAATATGGGAAGACCAACAATCACCAGATCTCGAGCTCAGCCGCATGTCAGCCTGCAAAATCTTTTTCATTGTGGAGCTGTTGCATCGGGTCAAGGAGTTGTAAAGACGCATTGCTGCTCGGAACCAATTGAATTGTAAGGGCTCCAGACCACATTCCCGCATGATGCACCAAGAGGGAGTAGTGTCCCTGACCCCCAAAGTTCTTTTAAATCACCAGTTAAAGTCTGTAATAGCTTGAAGCATTTCCGCCTTAGGATAGGATAGGGTTGCGCAGCTGTACTTGCCTACAAGAGCAGCTTAGCTGAAGCAAAAGGTGCCAGTAACCAAACCAAGCCAAACTTGTGGACAAATGTGTCCGCCATAGAGCACATACCCCCTCATACCTACACATGAGGAGGACATGGATCTGATCTTGAATGTGTCCACATGAGCACTGCGGTGGCACCAATTGCAAAAAGTAGAACTTCCATCCTCCTATGACGCAGTTTCTACATTCAATATATGAGCTCTCAACCTAAATCGGCTGACACTCTGCATGACATGTTGAGGCAGATCCAGATGCAAGTGCCGCGGTAACTGGATTGGCTTGTGCACATTGTGGTCAAAATGCAGAGCAAAGAGGGCTTGGTATGTTGACAATTTAGTATTTGTTTCTCGCTGGTCAACTCCCTCAATATCTCTCAACAAACCGCGCAATCTGTGTCTAAAATCACAGAGGGAGTCAGCAAAGCACGTAGAAAGAAAACGTGGCCTCCCCGCTGAACCAAACCCACACCAACACTACTGGAGCACTGACTCCCAAGTCACTCTCTTTGGTGCCCATCATAACTCCCTCTCATCCAGATGTTTAGGTTTCTCTATCTGCCATCCCATTTACACCGAGGAAGCTATGACTCAGACCTTACGCCATGCTATCTACTCAGCCATTCTCAACATAGGGGCCACTGCTACTTTCATGTTCCTCCCTGTATGGGGACAACACATGATAACTAACTCCTATTCCAACTTGGAGAGTTTGAAACTCATCACTGCCTATCCACATCTCTGCTGTGAACTTGGAACCATCGCTCGTACCAACCTTTACTACAATGATCCACAATCCTCCATCAACCAGGAAATACCCCTTTCTCAGCACACCTGGGACCTACAAATAATTGCAGTCTGGAACACAGCTGCAAGGATTCATCTAAACAATCATAAACCAGCTTGGCTATAGGGCCTGGCTACGGCTTTATCAGAAGTTAACTGGAAGCTGCGCAATATAGGCAACCATTCTACTCTCAATACAATGCATGCTGATATGCCTGGATTCAATAAATGCCAACGCCTCCCCTCTGACAAACAACAAACATCTAGAAACCCAACCTATCCACATATAAGTAATCAGGAAGAACTCTTTGTACCTAACCAATCTAGTCCAACCCTCATGCTCGAAGTCCCTGACTGGAGAACATGGGCTTGCACTTATGGTAGCTGTCAAACCCAGAATGGCATACAAGAAATTGGAGCAGGTGTCAACTGCCCTGACACTGACAGCAGAAGTTGTGTCAAGCCCAACGGTCCTGGCATTACCAACACCATATGTTGAGCTGAATTAGCAGAAATCGCTGCTGCCATCACGCATTCTTATTTACACATTGCTTCAGACAGTCTCATCTCTCTTCATCGAATACGTTAAAAACTTATCCTGAGAGCTCACACCATGCGTTACGCAGCAGACACGACCCAACACAGAGGACCACACGAGCCAACCGCGTGAGACAACCCCACCAACTTCATGTAAAACAGCGACATGTGCACTTGATCGAAATTAAGCACTGTGAGGACACGAGGCCTGGACAACAGTTAGAGGCGGCACAGCGGCAGCATGCAGACCTCTGCAAACTCATTAATGCAAATGTTGTGACTCTCCACACCATCCTTGGGTGTTGGTGGGACTTGCTATACTGAGCACACCCCTAACCAGTTAAACAATTGGGACTTGACCACCAACGCGCCAATAAACTTGCTCGCAAACTTCATGCCCATTCTGTCATGTATGCCAACAAGCTTGTTGCCACTAGACGTGCTATTGAAAATAAGAATACTTCTCGTAGCCAGATTATGGAGCGGGGTGCTTCCGATAACCCTCCAGATCCCCATTAGAATTTTTTTTTTTAGCTTCGTGGTGGAGGGGATGCAAGGCCCTTCTGAGCCAATGTGTTCCCTTTTCCTTAATTGATGCAGGGAGAGTTTCCTCTGCCTACATAGTTTTTCTTTTCTTTGCCTCTCTTTTTGAGCACAACTTCCCTTTTCTACATTTTGATATCTCCCACAGGATGCCCTGTCTAGGTACCATTCACCATGTGAATTCCCACGATGTTATTTCTCTAAACCAGGATAACAACAAACTCCCTTTTTTCCTTCATGATCTCATGTGCATTTAAGAACAGGCTAGCAGTCAAACATCTTGACTGAGGCCTTTTCCCCCTTGTAACCCTTGTCACCAGGCCTGGCCAAAAAACAATGTTCCACTCACAAAACCTGGACTGGAAAGAGCTATAGGACAACTTAAAGTATGCTCAGAGGCGTCAAATATGTTTCGATTATATAAATACTCCCAACATTTGAAGAACAATGTACTGCATTCAGATGAAGGAAGACACATGTTTCCTCATCCATAGGCACACAAGCTAGCCTGGATGACATCAACTACAGGATCCCCCGAGATTATTCCCAAGTGGAAATCAGAAAGCTGGAGACCCATTCCCATAATTTGGAGGCCCGACATATCCCCCTAACTTTGAAAGTCCCATACCTCCTGGGAGGGTGCCCAGGAGGAAAGGAGGAAAGGGTTACATAGCTGTACCTGCCTACGCGGGCAGCTTAGCTGAAGTGAAAAAGGTGCCTGTAACCAAACCTGTCCGACCCGGAGAACAAGAAAAAAAAACAGAAAACTCATTCACAGTATTTCAAGCATGCTGGCACGAACTTGGCTAGAAGGTTCTGGGAAACCAGTCTGATTCACGGAATTTCTAAGACATGATGCACTCATTGGGGATGCAGAACTAAGCAGGTGCTGGAACTGAGTGCGCAGGTCGGATGCCCCAGGCTGGGCTCTCCTTCTTTTGTTCTGCACTGGTGCATGCAGTGCATGACTCCATGCAAATGAGGAGGAATCGGTTTTGGCTTCCATTTTTTGGGTTTTGATCACAGAGAGCACGGAACAGAAAAATGGAATGAGAGCAAACAGATGTCCTTGATGCAAGCGCATGTTGTGATCATCATGATGTGAAGCACTCACTTTTCTACTTCCTCCTGCTTATAACATGCGGTACGCAGAAGGCACAGCACCCCACACAGGTCCCACACAAATACCCCCCTTAGACAACCTCACCAAAAGAGTGCAAAGCAGCGGCGTGTGCAATTGATTGAAATTAAATACTGTGAAATACTGTGAAGACTCAGGGGCTACAGTTGGAGGCAGCACAGCAGCATGCAGACCTCTGCAAACTTATCAGTGCAAAAGCTGTAACTCTTCATACCATTCTCCTGGGCTTGGTGGGACTTGCTATACTGAACATACCCTCAACCAGTTTAAACAATTGGGACTGAACCACCAATCTGCCATTGAATTTGCTCGCAAACTCCATCACAATGCTATTATGTATGCAAACAAGCTTGTTACCACAAGGCGTGCTATTGAAAAAATAATAGTTCTCACAGCCAGGTTCTGGACCCGGGTGCATGCACGTGCTTCCAGTAACCCTCCAGAGCCCCATTAGCACTTTCAGTTTGCAGCTTTGTGGTGGAGGGGACTCATGTCTCCTCTGATCCAATGTGTCTCCTATTCCTTAATTGATGTAGGGAGAGCTTCCTCTGCCTACGTAATTTTCTTGTCTTGTGCAGCAGGATGAGATGAGGCTCAGGCACCCACCCTTCCAGGTTGCAGGTGTTTACAGAAGCCATTCCTCCGGGTCTCTCTCTGTTTAGGACACACCTTTTGGTTCCCTCAATACAAACGTGCAGCTGAAGCCGCATGCCAGTACCGGTGAACTTCTGCCCACAGAGGTGCCTTACCGCCCAGGCAACCATCTAACACCCAACGCGTGACTAGTGACTTTGCCATCAAGTACCAGGTACTGGTTGGAGCAGGTTGACCTATGCAAAGGCCGTCCAGCAGCAATTGCTTTCGCGGAAAGTTCAACCAGCCTGTCCTGACGGAGCCGAGGGATGGTTGAAGTACCTCTACCGATATTGAGGTAGCTTGTTGAAGTGGTTTGGTGTTGTTCTGCATCCCGGTTTTAAATCTTGGGGCAAGTCAAACTGACAGCTCGAGTTTGAGTTGTCTGAACAGTAAATATTGTAGATGACATAGGTGTGTTGTTAATGCAGATATGTGTATCCCCTCTTAAACATTGCTCCATTCGCAACAGCAACAGGCTGGGAATAAGGAAATGTGGCTTATCTCTTCATCAGAATGCCCTCCCTTGATGTGAGCCATGCCTAAGAAGGATTCAACACCAAAGAGCAAAAGCACCCCACAGTGCACAGCCATTCAAGCAAGCAATGGGCAGCGCTGCAGGGCAGCATGCAAACCTAACTCTGAGTTCTGTGGCAAGCACCGAACCTGGCACTTACGGCAAGTTCTTTGGTCTGTGCGTGTTGGTGTGGGTGTGGGTGTAGATGTACGTGAGCGCAAGCGAATGCGCAAGCTTTGAGCGGAGACTTGAAACTCTCTGGGGCAGTCAAAAACATTACCATCTCTCGTTTCCTCTTTGCAGCGACAAGCAGCCTTCTCCCAAGGCCCAGTGCATCGCAACCGTCAAACTTGGTCATAAATGCACAAGGCATGCCACTGACGGCACTGCTTTTTGTGCTCAGCACCTCCAAAAGTCTCAACAGACTTTGGGTAGCCAAGAAAAAGCAAAAGGAAGCAGGTCAGCAGCTTCTGTGATGAGAAGGCTTGCCTTGCAGCTTGAGAGCATGCCAAGAGTGATACTAGGAAATCACTGCTTTCAATAGTAATGCTGAGCTCCTTCTCCATGAATTCTCTCCCCTTTTTGGCCAGGTTCTCTTGTTTTCTGACATGCATTGGTCGGAGCCCTCCCGCACCATCGAGCGGCCCGGCACAAAACACCCGCTCTAAAGCGCATTTGTCTGAGCAGGTGTGGTCTTCCTTTAGATTGCTGGTATGCCGCCTACGGCACGCTGAGCCTGTCACATGTTCAGGGCTTGCTGAAAGCATCTATTCAACACTCTGCTGCTCAATTTCAATTGACATACCAGATAGTGGAAGTCAAAAGGACTCAACACAGAATTGCAAGAGCCTTGCCGCCGACAGTTGCTTAACAGCTGATAAAAAGCTCTTAAGGAGATACTTCGACAAGGACACAGCATTGCCGGGGGTCTTTCTCTTGGTAACACAACCTTTTATAGCATGTAAGACAAAGCATGGCAGTTTCTTGGAGTATGACTCAACGTCTACAATTCTGGCATTTTAGTGACTTGGCAATTTGTTTTGCCGAGGATGACACAGAATGTAAGCTAGGACAAGCTCTATCCTGTTGTCAAAGGACGGCAAAAAAATGTATGCATTACAGAAGGACCTCAGTGCCCAGCTTGAACTCATGCCAATTGGAACTTGGTGAACCTATCTAACTAATGTACAAAGGATAAGATGCACAGAGTGCTGGAGTGGCTGGCTGTGAAGATGGCAGACACGCTTCCTTCCAGCTGCCGCGAATCTTTTTCATGGGTACAAGCCTTTGCAGCCAGAAGGCCTGCAGTCAGAATGACTGGCTTCTAGCCTGTGGTACCTTCCAGCTTCCCGGATTTTTTGCAAGCTGTCTCCCTTGGCACTGCCCTGCCGTAAATTGAGGGATCTGGCGAGATGGAGAATTGTTATGGTGCAAACATGACATCGAAGATACAATGTGGGTTAATAAAGGTTTTGTCGGATCAGCACCTGCTCACAAACTTATTTTCACTAGGTGCGCTATTAAAAAGAATACTCCTTGCAGCCAGGCTCTGGGGCCAGGTGCTTCCAGCAACCCTCCAGATCCCCACTAGCCTTTTTGCTCCTGCTTTGTGATGAAGGAGACTTGCGCCTCCATTGAGCCCATGTGTCTCCTTTTCCTTGATTGATGTAGGGAGGGTTTCCTCTGAAACCTGCCTAGTCTTTTCTTCTCTTCTCGGATCAGCACCTGCACAACACCCTTTCAAACATGCAACACAGGAAGAAAAGCACCTTGGAATCATGGTGCTGCAACGATGCAAGGATGCGGAAGCAGGTACCCTGAGGGCCCTCATGACCATCATTTACAGTGGCCCCAGCATCAGCGACTCCACGGCCAAGCAAGGCTGGATCTACATGTACAAGTGAGTGGATCTACGTGTGGAAGGGGATGTGCATGTTCGGATGAGCTAGGTGAGGATACATGTGAAACCAGTGGAAAGGGATTTGGGGACCAAGAACCACAATGACACAGTTTCAGTGAAATAGGCGAAATTTAAGAAGAGGAAGAACAAGAAGAAGAAGAAGAAGAAGAAGAAGAAGAAGAAGAAGGAGGAGGAGGAGGAGGAGGAGGCGAAGGAGGAGGAAGAGATGAAGAACGGAAGACAAAGCAGGAGAAGCAACAGCGCAGGAAGTGAAGGCAAAGAAGAAGGGGTCTGGATTTATGAGGGCAGCGCACATGCACTTGTCTGCCTTATCAGATCTTGGAAGCAAAGAGTGGGTTGATACAGCACATTCCTAAGTGGTTGAGTACTGAATATTTCAATGTGGAAATCCTGCAATCAAGCCTTAATTGCAGGGAAAATAGAAACTTTGAAGTTTTTCACCACCTTAGGTACAAATTGTAACTCTTAATTTGGTATGTTTGGGGGAAATCATCGAGGCTATCCATTCCACATGCTCACATGCACTGCATGGCGTATCCATGGAATTTCTGGCAATGGACACAAGCCACGATAAGGGTTTTCGTACAGGACTGGCCAGCCACGTGCGTGAGTCAGGCACACATGCTCGTGGGTTCACTTTTGGGGTGCCTTCCTTGCAGGCATGAATTTCCCTGCAGGCATGCTTGCGGCTTCCCCTGCAGGCAAATTAGCCAAGGAAAAGGTCATGCTTGTCTTGCTTACAAATATTGTGGCTCCTGCTGTGTTGTGCCATGTCCAGGCTTCAACAAGGGCAGTCCAATCAGTTCAAAGTGGGCTCTCATCACGGAAGAAGAGGGGTGGGTACATTGGTGCGGTTGGTTCTTAACAGTGCTGCAATAAGCCTAACCAATTTTGTATTTCCTGTCTCAAGGGAAGCTGAAAGGAAGCACTACTTGGAGGTCCTGTAGGCATTGCAGCATTGCAATAAGCCCATCCATTCTTTGCATCATCCCATCTACATTTTAAAAGGCAACATGGAGTACTTTACTGCTTGGAGGTCTGTAGGAACTGTGTTTGCAAGCATACTTACATACTTTGTGGAGTCTCAAGCTGCACTCCAGCGTTATAGCAAATTGTTTTGGACGACAACCTTCTAGATCACCATTAAAATTAATTCTAGCTTTCCACTTGGCTAGCTATTTTTGGTTCAGGTTTGAGGGCCCTTTGGTGAGACCCTTGCTAGCTTGATAGTTAGGGAACCTTTCCTCAATGCACGCAGACTTTTACCTGGCGCTCGCTATCCTTCACTGTCTTCTCTTTTTTCTTTTCTTTATTGTTGCCAATTGCACCAATCAAGAGTCTCAAGTGTGGTGTGTCCTGCAGTCGCAGAAGAGGTCCTTGCATACATTAAGCTTATATGTAACCATATAAATATACCCTTGCTTCTCTTGTGCTTAACCAGTGTTTGATTTGGATGTGGCGGGCTGTGGCCACAGATGTGATAACCTGCGGCCCACAGTGAGGACCGCATTTGTGATGCACTTCAGCAGGAGGAAAGGGTGATGGTAATGGATCTTGTGCAGGAGGACAAGGAGACTGATGCACTGTGCAAGCTGTGGTGTACTTATGTAAGATGTGATGCAGACTGTAATAAATTCTGGGCAAGCTGTGGTAAACACTGTGCAGGTTAAAAGGTGGCGGGTGCATTCTGTGCACTTTGTAATGCATTTCATGCAGGAGGGCAAGATACTCACTGATACATTTTCTGGTGCAACTCTTGCAGGAGGGCAAGGTGACTGATTCATGCTGTGCACCCTGTAATGCACTCTCATGCAGGGGGTGGCTGGTCAATCTACCATGTGCAGGAGGACAGGATAGTCTTTGGTGCATTTGTGGTGCAGTTCTTGCAGGAAGACGAGGTGACTGGCGCGCTCTGTGCACCCTTTGATGCACTCTATGCAGGAGGATCATTTGTGATGCTCTTTGTGATGCACTTTGTGCTGGTTGACATGACAAATGATGCATTCTATGCAGGAGTATAGGATGATTACTGATGCTCTTTGTGATGCACTTTGTGCTGGTTGACATGACAAATGATGCATTCTATGCAGGAGTATAGGATGATTACTGATGCTCTTTGTGATGCACTTTGTGCAGGTTGGAAAGACAAATGATGCATTCTATGCAGGAGTATAGGATGATTACTGATGCACCTTGTGATGCACTTCGTGCAGGTTGGAAAGACAAATGATGCACTTTATGCAGGAGGGCAGTATGATGATTGATGCACCTTGTGATGCACTTTGTGCAGGTTGGAAAGACAAATGATGCACTTTATGCAGGAGGGCAGGATGATGATTGATGCACCTTGTGATGCACTTTGTGCAGGTTGGAAAGACAAATGATGCAATTTATGCAGGAGGACAGGATGATTATTGATGCACCTTGTGATGCACTTTGTGCAGGTTGGAAAGACAAGTGATGCACTTATGCAATTTGTGGTGCAGGAGGATAGGGTGGCTGAGTGGGAAAGGCGTTGTGGCTACAAAGCAGAGGTGGTGGCCACCTGGCCTGCCCTTTTCGCCAGCGCTGCCGAATCACTGATCTGCACTGAACTGCAGGTGCGCAGTTGAACACTGATCTGCACTGAACTGCAGGGTGCAATCACTGCAGGGCGCAATCACTGATCTGCCCTGAACTGCAGGTGCACAGTTGAAGAGAAGTATGTACACAGAGGATGCACTGTCAGGCACACTACACTGAATGCACTGTACACCGGATGCACTGTCAGGCATACTTTAGTGGGTCGCATGGTGGGAACACTGGAAAAGGAAAGCAATGCAGCGGCAAGGATCTTCCTGTGCTTCAGCTTGGGACCTGTTGAAACGGTGGGCCGCCTTTTGAAGTTCTATGGAGGACATGTCTGCTGGCAGCTCCCTTAGCCAAGATGTTTCAAGCAAACTGGACAGTGAAACCATACAGCTCCCTTAGCTGAGATATTTTGAGCAAACTGGAGGACGTGTCTGCTGGCAGCTCTCTTCGCTCAAAGCTTTTTCACCAAAACTGGAGAGTGATGTTTGGCTGCCAGAACCACCCCTGCTGCATGAAATCATCACATTCATGCTTAAGAATTCACCTGGTCGTTTAATGAATAATACCTAGGTGTTTTCCCTGTCTTTATGCAGGGACGGGGGCTTTGGATGGGCTTCTTGAAAAAATGCAATTGTGGATCTCGCCACAGGGAATGGTTTAAAGGGGAGGTAAAAGTTATCCAAGCAGTCATATCCCATTGGTGAGTCACATGTGTGTGTATATGCCGCATATACATATTATAACAATATGCGCGCATATCCCATTTGAGCCTTGTGAGCCTCTTAGTCGTGCAGCCCCTCTGGAATTCCTCCTCAATCTGGCTGTGTTTGAGCCACGTCAGTGACTTAGTGTCAGGGGGGAGAGAGCATTTTTTGTTGATGTCTAATGGATAAGGACATGTACTGAACACCATTGTATTGCATCAACACAGGGAAGAAGGGTGACTGACTTCCTTGCAGCACTGAAAAAGTGTTCCGCGTATCTTCCCTGTTGCACTTCTTTCAACTGCGGTAGATTTTGCTTGAGCAGGCTAGCAGTCAACCGTTTTGACTGGAGGCCTTATTTTTTCCTGTAACCTGTAACCTGTAGATTTTGCTCAAAGCTGAAGTGATGAGCTGTGGCCAGCCCTCAAGCTTTTTATTTCTGTAGATCTCAAATTCACTTGCCGCAATTTTTTCTAAAAACTCATCACTTCAAATTTTGGCAAAGCCCCCATTTAGAGGCGACGCCCGGAGGGGGCAAGCCCTGTTGTTTGCCAGCTTCACACGTATGCTCACGTCAGGCCATTGTGGCCCACTCACACCACTTCAGGGTCTGAGATTTGGAGTGCCCGGTCAAAAGCCGTTAGAAAGTCTGCCAGAGTTCGAAAAGCTCCTGGGGAAGCATTGCTGAGCACTGGCCCAAAATGCCTAAAATCTTGTGGGTCACTCTCGGCAGTTCCATGGAGCTAGGAGTGTCAATGATTAAAGCAACCAAATGATTATGCATATTCACTTGACCATTGATGCGCCAATAAACTTGCTCGCATACTTTATGCCCATTCTGTTCTGTATGCCAACAAGCTTGTTACCACTAGGCGTGCTATTGAAAATTCTCACAGCCAGGTTCTGGAGCCGGGTGCTTCCAGTAACCCTTCAGATCCTCATTAGCATTTTCGTTTTGCAGCTTCGTGGTGACGGGAATTCACGGCTCTTCTGAGCCAATGTGTCTCCTTTTCCTTAATTGATGTAGGTAGAGGTTCTCCTCTGCCTACATAGTTTTTTATTTTTTCTTATGCATAATCACTTATAAACATGGTGCTGGTTGGCTCCAGAGTGTTGTCCAGGGCACCCCAGCAACTCCTCTCCCATCTGTTGCTGTTGCTGCCATGTCGCTGCTGCATCAGCAAGGGTGCGCGTCCTGGGAGGGCCAGGATACAGTTCATGGTGCCCGCAGTTACGTGCCGTGCTGTGTCAAAAAAGTTTTGATTTAGGTCACTCTGCTTTTGGTGGAGGGTCAAATTTGATTAGACACGTGCATTTTTATATAAGTAAAAGCACTCCCTAAATAGCTGGACCTTATGGTGACGACGAGCTGTGGTCAACAGAGAGCTAAGTGCACAGCAAAGGAGGTTGCCTGGCCTACAATTGCTGATGCTATTCCATTGCTGCCCTCCTGCTACTGGTGAGCTGCTGCTGGGCTGCTGCTGGCAAGTGCTAGCTGCACGAGTGCACAAACTTCAGCGCAAGCACGGACGCACGCACACACACACACATGCGTGCACATGTGTATATGGGCTCACTCAAGCAAGGGCTTTGCCAGTTGTCCGTGTTGCTTGCACACACACACACACACACACACACACACACATACACACACAGTCAATTGTTGGTATCATTGACGTTGATCCTTACATGCAGCATAAATAGCAGCTGCATGAGGGTTATGGTTACCCAACAAATGCCAGGAAAGTTATGGGTACCGTACAGACAATATATCATCCCGCAAAAATAATGTTTTTGAGGGGTGCGAGATGACTGCGGGCAGCAGGAAAAATGATTATTTTAGGGGCTGTGGGTAAGTGTGGGATAGTGGAAAATGATTATTCCTGATGAGTCCTTGGGGCAAAAGGTGGCTGATTGCCACTGCGGGAACATGCGGGAAAACATAAAATAAATATTGAGAGGGGTGCGTGATTAAGGCGGGAATAAAACAATTTATTTTTTCCAGGGTTGCGGAATGATTACATGTCTGTACGGTAATGTACCTTGACATGAGTAATTGTAACCTTAGATCATGTCAGACAAACCCAAAAATCCTCATAAATCCATGCGCCTTTCTCTTCCTGCCTCCGTCTTCTGCTCCTTTATCGCAGCGCACATACCCTAAGCTTCAAAGATGAAGGCACGCCTGTGCGCGCACAAACACGAGCGCGCGCACGCATGCGCACACACACACACACACACACATACACACACGCGCACACACACACGCACACACACATATATACACACACATATACACACACGCATACACACATACAGACACACACATACACACACATATACACAGACGCACACATACAGACACACACATACACACACAACACACATACACATGGTCTTTACATGATGCACGAATTCGTCTCAAACAATGGTGAGACCATGTCTTATTGAGCTCACGCTCAGGAGATTTAGAGTCAATTTCATCTGGGTGCGTCAAAGTGTCATGCCACGACTTTTTGTGTATTGCTCTTGCATCGTCCTTTGCACGGCCTGACAGGACTAAGAAGTGGTTCTGTGCCTGACACTTGCTCTTGTGTTTTAGGGTGGACTACGTGTGTGCAAATGCTTGGCTTTCAAACCAACCTGGATCTCCCGAGTTAAGGTCATACCCTAGGACGCTCCTGCCGAGCACTTGAAGGGCTGATCAGCAGTGAGCAAATTGGAAGGATAAAATAAGAGTACTTGCGGCCTTGGTCCCTATTCTTGAACAATCGATGACTGCAACATTTGTATTTAAGTTGTCTCGTTGGTGGGCATGGAGAGCTGATCCCACATTCATGTATTATTGAATAGCTGAATTTTAAAGCGAGTACTGCCCGTTCATTGGTTTTGGTTTTATAAATCACTAAGCCTTCAAGGCTTAGTTGCAAGTTGCAGATAATGAGTATGGCCTTTCTTGTGCCCTAGCATATCGTCATTGATTAAGGACGTGTTTCTTGCCATTGCTGATGCCCAAGGAGTCTAGATTATTCTGCAGCGTGTGCATACTCTCACTGAGAGTCTCAGCAGATTCTTTTAAGGAGCAAATGCTTTCAAGGGTTTACAAGGGTTTACAATGGTGGCCTACAGCCCAAGACTCTGGCTGATCGGTCGCTGGTGAAACATGCTCAACCAGCATCAGAGTTGAGACCTAGTTTGAAACCAATTGAAATGTTTGAACTCAGATGTAAAACACCAAAATCAAGACAAGAGAGAGCGCCTGAAACTCCGAGTTTGAGCACCACGTTTCATCTGTGACAGGAGATACAAGAGGCAATGAGACGGTCAGAACGCAGTTCCACGGAAGCTCTGGCACACACTCAAGTGGAGGTTCACCCCAACAGAAGGCCGGACAACACACTCAGCGGAAAGGCCACAGGCTGCTGTCAATGTCCCAGCCTGTCTGCCCAGAGCTCTGGCACACCCAAAAAGCGGCACAGACAGAGGGGCCTTGCAAGCACACACACACGGGCCTCACCATAAAGGCTTCTGAGGCAGACACAGCAAGGACTGAGGCATGGACTGCCAGTGACGGTGATGCACATGCAAACACGCATGCCTGGCCCTAGCACACGTCTGCGAAAGACCACAGGCCACTGCACAGCATGCCCAGACAGGCGGTGACCACACACGAGCACACAATGCTTTCAAAACCCATTAAATCTTGCCTCGAAATGGCTGGAAACACAGCAAGCAGAGCTGACAAAGGAAAGAAGGAAAAGGTACACTGTTAAAGCAGAGGGAGATTCCCCATGATAAGACTTTGCCAGCCAAGTTCTGGAGCCGGGTGCTTCCAGCAACCCTCCAGATCCCCATTAGCGCTTTCTGGCTCTTCTGAGCTAAAGTCTCTTTTTCCTTAATTGATGTAGGTAGATTTTAACCCTCTGCCTTCATCATGCTAGTTCTTCTTTTCTTTGCCATCCAAAAAGGCCATATGCATGAAGAAAAGAATTCTTACTAGCAAGCGAGCTTAGGACAAACAAATTGAGCCCAGGAGAAAGCCAGAAGCAGAGCAAATGAGGACCTGGAGGGTGGTCAGCCCTGCTCGAGGGCGCCCAAGCTCTCCATCTCCTGTTCTCCACTGGCACGCGCCCAACAACCCCACCCCCCAGAAAAAAAAACCACGTAGGCAGTGAGAACACTCTCCAGTGGGAAGTCCCCACATCAAATAAAGGAAAGGAGACACATTGGCTCAAAGAGCTGTGAGTCTCCCTCACCAGAGGGTAAGAGGGAAGCTAGTGTGGGTCAGGTGGGCTGCTGGAAGCATGCGGCCCCAGGGCACCAGAGTAATGTTGAGTGTTTTTGATTTCAATGGCACGTGTATTTAAGTTTGTGCGCATACTGTGTTGTTGCTGTGAAGCTTCCAGCTGGGCACCAGGCCTTGTGTCTTTGCAGTATTTGATTTATATTAAGTGGATATGGAGGTTTTGGATGTCCAATGCATGAAGCTTCAGCTTAAGCTGCCTGGCTGAAGTTGTGTTGCTTCTTACTTCATCATTCCCAAAAAAGCCCCTGTAGGTGACTCACCTCAGAGGAGCACGTCTGGTGTCAGTGAGAATCGTTGAGCATGATAATGTCAATTGTCACGGTTAGTGACAATCTGAATGGCATGGCGCATTAACTTGGATGCTCGTGTCCTTGCTTTGCATCTGGTGAGGCTCAAGTTGATAAGGGATAAATAAGGGATAAATAACAGTAAGCGGCTTTCAAAGTTCTTACCATCAATAGTGTGCTCTCCCTGTCAGAAATGCACATGCCATTCATCCCCCTTATACAATGCCTAAATATATGTACTTGGATCTTCCCCATCATGTCCTTCACAACACTGCCAGATTCAGGCTGCGGGTACACGCTCTCCGAGTTGAACGGGCTACTTGGTCCAATAGTACTTCTCCGGTCTGTGATATCTGTGATTCTGATGACATACAAGATGAAAAACATGTGTTGTTCAGATGCTCCAATCCCCAGGTCTGCTCTCTCCGTCAAAAGTATGCCTCACTTTTTGAGTACAACTTCTCTTTCCTACACCTCAACATCTCCCACAGGATGCTCTGTCTAGGCACCATTCACCATGTGCATTCCCAGGATATCAAATTTTTCTGAATCAAGATAACAACAAACTTCCTTTTTTTTCATGACCTCATGTGTATTTATGAACAGATAGCAGACAAACGTCTTGACTGAGGCCTTTTTTCCCTTGTAACCCTTATAACCCTTTAAGGGATAAATCATGCCCATTCCGTACACTATGCCCACAAACTTTTTTGGTTGTTACACTGACCCAGGTAATGGCGATGTCCCATAAGGGCCTCTGTTAAAAATCTCAAGACCGCAAAGAGAAGGATAGGGAAGCAGGAAAAAGACAAGCAAGGCCCACTAGGAAGGGCAGGCGCGAAGGGGCAAAGTTTGTTTGTTACCAGCATGGAAGCTGGGGCTCCTTAAGTTCACAATCAGGCAAAATAAGAGGTAACCCAGCGAAGCACGCTAGGGCACCTACAAGCGTCCAGACACAGGCCCTTTCAGAGAAACCAGAAAGGTCCTAGAGCAGCACCCCCCTCCCAGGAACTCCCTCTTTCCTAACAAACCAGGCCAGATCCCCCCCTCCCAATCATTCAGAGCCAGGCTACCTACTGGAAACAATCTGCGCCCCTTACAGAGTCCCCTCGTAGGAGAGCCAGGCAAAGGCCTCCTCTACAAGCTCCTGCTGCTGGTTGGGCTACAGGTTGCTACCCTAAGGCGCACCATTAAGAACAATATTACCTTTCACAGCCAGGTTCAGAAGCCAGGTAATCCTAATCTCCCTCCAGATTGTCAGGTTGAGAAATTGACGCAGCCAGAACAGTGTCTTAACATCCTATGACCACCTGTGCTTCCACAAGGACAAATACCCCTGTCTAATTAACTCAACAGACCCCAAGTTAGTTGCTGCAAGTTGCAGCACACTCTCGTCACAGCAGACCCCCTATTCTTCTCTTGCTTTTATCTGTGCGGTGAAGGGAACCCCCCTATATTTCTCTTGCTTTTAGCTATGCGGTGGAGAAGACTCACAGCCCATTTGTGCCAATGTGCCCCCTTTTCTTCAAGTGATGTAGGGAGTGTTTCCTTTCCTATGAAGTTTTCCTTTTTTTCTTCTCTTCTCTTTGGAGCAATGTTTCGTACTTGCTCAAATGCCGGACACAAGCAAAACAACTTTGTTACATATAGTGTGTGTGCTTGCTTTCAAAGCCAAGTCGGCTCGCTGTTCTGAGCAGATCATGGAGCTCCACTATAAATGGTGAAGTACAATTTAAGCAGGAGACACGGCAAGCTTCCCTCTTACCCTCTAGGAGACTCACAGCTCTTTGAGCTGGTGTGTCTCCTTTTACTTGATTGATGTCACACCCTACGGTAGGGTTTGTGCTAACTGCCTGCGTAGCCTTTTCTTGTTATCTTTTTTGGGCCTGGAGGTGTGTCATCCATACCTCTCATAACCAAGCCAGACACCTGAGAATTGTTCAGTCCAAACAGGACTTGAAGCTTTTAGACGAGTAGGTTAGCATGTCAAAAATTGGTTTAAAAAAAAAAAAAATCAAGACAATTGAGGATTGAAAGATGGTGGATACAATTAAGCTTGCATGTATCATCCCCTTTCCTGCCTGGAAATTGTGTACTACCTGCGCAAGCTGAGCTCCAACCACCTTGTCCTTGCCTTGGCTGCAACTTGTTGCACTGCCCTTTGCATGCTCCCTGGCAGCACTCTGGATACTCTTTGTAACACATACTTCATTGCATGTGCAAATGTAGCGTCCACGCTGTCGCGCCACTCTGCAGCATGGCGATGTGAGTAGGGAACAGGTCTGGGCTCTGAGTGCGGAACGAGAGATCGTGGATGCTTTGAGTCGCCCATTCTGGGGGAATTGAACACTTCCAGGTCTTGCTGACCTGCTCAAGAACGAAACATTTTGGTACATGGTTACACCTTATTCTTCAAACTCACAATACTGCTAACAGGCTCAGAAAGAGCAAGGGAACTTGCCAAATGAGAAATGATAGAATTTGCACACTAACATGCTTTGACATCTTACCATTTGGGGCGCTTCCATCAGAGAAACGCTGGTCATGCGCTGCCTGGCTGAGAAAAATTCTGGCATTCTGGATATCCTGCTCCCAGAGCCACAAAAACAAAAATACAAATTTCTTTAGAGATTGTTTTGCACCAGCCTGGAATGAAGTACCCTATCACAAGTCTGGCCAACTTGGCCCTTGAAGGGCAAAAAGGTGTGCACATGCATAGGAGACTCAACAGGCACAAATGGACAGGAGCCGAGGATATAAAATTGTACAAGGAAAGAAGTTGTGGAAAAGCAAGATTGTGCTAAGAAAATGATCTCTGCATACATACAAGGGTTGCAAGGGTAAAAGCCTCTGTCAAGACGTTTGACTGCTAGCCTGATTTCATAAGTGCATATGAAATCATGAAGGAAAAATAGGGAAGTTTGTTGTTTTCCTGGTTTGGAAAAATATCCAAATCCTGGGGATTCGCTTGGTGAATGGTACATTGGAGCGTCCAGTCATGGCGGAGGGCTCACATGCTTAGTACAGATGGGAGAGCGGAGATGCACAAGCCAGCAGAAGTCCCACCACACAGAACACCTTCAGACTTTAGCGGACTCTCCGTGTATTGTTACAGTACGAGCACTACGCATGGACTCCACCACGCATGGATTCTGCATACAAGTTAACAAGCTAATAACTACAACTAGCAGACCCGCCATTTGTCACGACGAGAGTCTGCTGTGCCGAGAGTGTGCTGCAAGTTAGTTGGACAGTGGTATTTATCCTTGTGGCAACACAGCTGAGGCTGTGTTGAGAGAATTATACTTCACGTAGGAACTCGTAGTAACACCATCTTGTTCTTATCATCTTTGTAAACCCAGTCAAGCCCCTAATAAAGTAGCCCATGTGTGAGTAAGCTCACCTAGCCCTTGGAGGAGGAAGCCAGCAGTGCCACGCCAGTTAAGTGCATCAGTCCAGCATACGAAGCTCAGCTTAATTACCAATAGCATCATCCAGCAAGCCAAGCAAGCAAGAGTCAAGCTGACTCTCCAAAATCTGCATCATATCTGTCAGTAGCTAGAATCTCCAGCCAAATCCGCTTGTTGCTGTGCGCCACAGCATCAACATCTTATCTAATTGATTTACAGGGAAATTTTGATCCTTCGCCCCAAAAGAAAGAAAAATTGTTCACGCTTGACGTTTGGCTGCGTGCATTCAGGAAAGAGCCTCCCATTGACTCCCACTGAGGGGGTCTCAAGTGAGCCCCTGTCCTAGGCTTTGAACCTCAAACCTCCAGGTTGGTGCACCCCATACACCAATGGCTGGGGACTGCTGTAACACGACAGTGGATGGTCCTTAGATCCATGCCTTTGATGGGTGAATTGCTGCTAGGAAACTTCCAGATCCATGATAACCTTCAACCTGTAAGTCAAGAGGTTCAATGCTGTGGAGACACCAGGCCAAGGGCCAGTTCAAGGCTTCCGAGCAGCACAAGATTGGTTTGGTTTGGTTACAGGACCCTTTCACTTCAGCTAAGCTGACCTTGTAGGCAGGTGCAGCTATGTAACCCTACCCTACCCTATCCTATCCTATCTTATCCTATCCTATCCTGTCCTATCCTATCCTATCCTATCCTCCGAGCACATTATCTCTGTCACAGTCTTTCAGCCTCGCAAGGCCTCAGCTTGAGATACCCTCCATATCAACCTGTTAGGCGTGGGTATGGTGTTTTTACACCCCTCACAATTTCGTGCCCCTTGGCCCAAAGAGCTTGGCCTCGACATGTACACTCACAAAGTCACCAAGCCTGCTCTGAAGCTTCATGCTCAATCTGTGCAGTGCGCTCATAAGCTTGCTAACACAGATGCGCCCTTTAGAGACGATTTTCCAACTCTAATCACCAAGATGGGTACTTCTAGTAACCCTCATTGCCATTTTCCTTCTCTTGGTGGAGGGAATGTATGGATCCAGGGTAGTTTGACCCTAAATATCCTCTTTTCCTCAAATAATTTGGTGAGTGGTCTCACAGCCTACGTGGTTTCTCCTTTTTTTGAATCTTTGTGGGGAGCGTTTTCTTTGTCTTTACAGTTTTCTTTTCTATAGCCGGGTAGTTCCCCACTGCCCGAGCAGGTTTCATTTTGCTTTCTTTCACTCTTTCTTTCCTCTTTGAACCAGTGAGCTCTTGCCTCCTCTAAATGTTGAGGCTTGTCATGCACTGCAGACTTTGGATGTGAAATGTCATGATGAGAGTCTGCTGCAACGAGAGTGTGCTGCAAGTTAGTTGAGTTAATTGGACAGTTGATAATTATACCTGTGATTGAGCAGCTGTGGCTGCGTTTAGAGAACATTAGTTTGCACTCGTAATAGCGCCATCCTTACTCTTGTTGTTTCCCATTAGCCATCTTGTAAGAAGCTAGACCAGCAGCAATAATCCACTGAGCCCGTGGACCATGTCAGTCTAGTAAGCCCCAAGCCCTAGGAGGAGGAGAACAACAGCAACCCCCAGTTACGTGTGTGTGTCCAGCATTAGTGCGCGCAGCGCAGTCTAACCAGAGTGAGAAGCCACACAGACTTGAGTCAGTGAGGGTCACGCCGACTCTCCAGAACTTGCACAAGAGATTCTGTTTGCACTTTGTGGTGGAGGGGACTCACAGCTCTCTGGAGCCAATGTGTCTCCTTTTCCTTAATTGATGTAGGGAGAGTCTTCTCTGCCTACGTAGTTTTTCTTTTCTTTTCTTTTCTTTCTGTTTGCTAAGCCTTAACTATGGTCCACAGTCCGGGATTCTTTTCCCAAAGCCAGCCTAAGCGCATTAGCGTCCAATTGGCCAGAGCCTACGTCTCTGGACCACGCACCTCCAGCACATCTTGCACTTCCTTGTGAGCCGTCTCCTTTGCTCCTCTCACCAAGTAGGCGTAGGCTTCTTGCAGCCTCTCCTGCAAACGTTTGCAAAGGAAATGTAAACTAATGCAATTCGATTTGGCTTGTTTGGTTGGAGACATGAGTACCCGGCGGCGCCAGCTTTTCATTGGCTGAGTTTCTGCTACATACTAGGCAAGCCCTATGCTCCCTTCTTAATGGGTAGGCAGATATGAGCCAGACATGTCATGGCCGAATAGCACAGGCTCACCCTTATACCCTGCAGCCTGGCATGCGCTGCCTCAATGACGCCTTGCTCTTTGCACTCTCCAAGGTTCAGCACCTTGTCCACCTCATCCATCTGTGAAAGTCATTATTGAAGCATTAAAAAGTCACCCTCTGAGCCATTGAGAATTGATACGTGATCAAGGGAAGGAAAACCACCACAAGGAAAGAATGGAGAAGAAAACAACAAAACCAGTGGATCACTCCCTACATCAACCCTCGCTTTGTGTATATTAGGACTCCTCATGTCGGACAGAAGAAACATAGGCCCAATGCACCAGGAGTACCCTTCAGGAGAATGCAGTTGTCTCAAAGCACATCAGTAAAGAAGCTGGGAAAAAGTATGCCTTGCATCTTCATGTTGAGGTGCAAAGCAAAGGGACTCATGCTTGGATTGGGATGTACATTTATGAAACCATCTGTTCTAAAGGATAGCCCCAGGAAACACTGACCTTGAAAGAAGACCAAAGTGTGCTTTCATCGAGTTGCAACAATTGTCCATTCCTAAGTTCTCTAAAACTGGTAAGTAACCTTTTGTCCGATGCACATGCCTATGCACATGAGACAGTGAACGATCAAGCGCCTCTACCATCGCGACTGCTTGTTGGAAGGCTGAAAGCGGCAGGAACCCTGCCTGCTCCAAATGGGCCTCCTTGCTGGGAAGCAGCTCTACGAACCTGAAAGTTGCAACGGAGTATTCAGACGCTTCAACACTGTCTCAGCCTGGCAGTATGCTTGGGATCGCATGGTTTGCGAGCCATTTGGGATTACATGGTGTGCGAGTCACTGAATGCAAGATCAATAAAACTTTCAGCAGCCTACCGCTCTGCTTCATCCAAGATGCCTTCCAGCCGTTGACACTTGCTTCCCTCAAAACCTGTACTGCTCGTGCCTGCAGGACAGGTACCTTTCCCCATGCATGATGCTGGTCGTAAGACCAGCAAAGTCAGCCACATAGTTGTAAGAAATCGGATCATAGTAATCAAATAATTTCGCATTCGTATTTTTATTATCCTTCAAAAACCACTCTGTACTTCTTCATATGAAGCAAAACTTGTATATTATACATTTAATACATTGACTCTTATTCACCGCCGAGCAAATTGCCACCCACAGCAATGACTCAGTCGTTTCCATGCTTGCGAAGACGCACGCTGGGCAGGCATCTCTATGTCAAATGATTTCTTTATTTCAAGGGAATTCTGGGAGTTTAGTCGGGAGGAATGAGTGGCGTGGTTTTTTTCGGGCAGCGAATTTGCTGTTCGGGTAGCGAATTTTAAAACAAACTAGACATATACAAATTTCTTGAATGCAGATGATTATACTTCAATACACATATTCAACGTTGAGTACCGCACTATTCGTTGCATGCAAACATGTTAGCTATTGCACACATGCTTGAACTGAAGTATCTGACAGGAAAAAAAACTCAGAGGCTAGGCAAGCAGTCCCCACCTCATTTAGGAAAAAAAGGATATCTGGAGCCGGGGCACCGTGTATCCCCTTCACCAAGAGAGGCAAAAGAAAGAAGTCAATGGGAATCAGGAGGGTTACTTGCAGTACTCTTGGTTTTGGTGATGAGAGTTGGAAGAAGCCCTCTCAAGAGTGCTTGCTCTGGTGCTCGCAAGTTTATAAGTTCTAATGGACAGAATGAGCATGAAGCAATTCAGAGCTATTTGAGCGTCAAGACCAAGATCTTCGAGAGGCACCAAAATGTGAGGGGTGTGGATACACCCTACCCACGCCTAACAGAATGATATGGAGGGTATCTCGAGCTGAGGCCTTTAAAAGACCACGACACAGATTGCGGTGTTATTGCTTGGAGGCCTCAAGCTGGTTCCTGGGCCTGGTGTGCCTTCACAGTATTTAACCTCTAGAAGATGAATGTGCCTCTATTCTGGAAGGAGCTGGCTAGGGTGACGGACCTTGGAAGCAGGCGGAGTGGCTGTGGCTAGCGCTGAATCCTCCCGTGCCCCCATCTACTTCTCAACGGATACTGGGAACTGCTCCTTGGCACTTTTTCATTAGAACAGCTAATGTTGCATCAGGGCGACTAGAAGTGAGCCTTTGTTTGTCAGGGAAAATACGATGGAAGATATATTTAGGGAGGGTCCTTATTTGATGTAGGGAGAGTTTCCTCTGCCTTCGTAGTTTTCTTTTCTTTTCTTTAGGGAGAATCTTAACTGTAGAGTATTCAGGGATCTGGCTGTTTGAGCATTGTTGTTTCCAGTTGCACGCCTAGTGGTTACAAGCTTGTTGACATACTTAATAATATGGGCATGAAGTTGGGAGCAATTTAGAATCACTAGCTAGACTGACCTCTTCTTACTGGCTGGAGTGGCAGCTGCCCAAGACAGAAAGCTGCATATTCTTGCCTTAAAAATCTGTATGTAAAGCGCTTACAATCCGTCCATATATCTTGACTACCTTAGTTCAAAACCACAAAACCTTTCTCAACTTATTCATTACGCTTCACAGGCAAAATAAAACCTGTTCTGAACACAAAATCAATTTGTTGCATTTCTGTAAAAATAACAAAAATGTAAGTTAGTGTTGAAGCTTTTCAACTGGTGGCTTCTTTTCATGTGGGCCTGTTTCTACTGCTAGCACAGTTATTCTTGTATGCCTTTTTCCCTTTCCGTTAAGGATGCACTTTTTAAGGGCAGGCAAAAGAAGGGCATCGATTTTGGTTTGGGAATTTTAGTCGATGCTTTTTGATCAGCTGGCACGGACCAGCAAGTCGAGCAGCCGACCAAGCCAGTTGAACGGCCTTTCACAATTTTCTCCTCCACTGCCTTGATTGTGGAGCCTCTCTGAATCAGAAGACCTCGTTCTTTTTAAATATCCAAAACAATGAAAAATGATGTTGGTAAAACCACGTTATCTATTAGATGGGTATGATCCTGGGCAACAATTCCAATTATCCTAGCTGTTATTACTATCTTCACCTTAGATCCGGGATCTTATTTGAAGTCCAGCAATTACGAGGTTCCTGGTGCACATTCCATCATCAAATGATAATCCCTAGTGGGATCATGTCCTCGCGAGGGACTGGCTGCTTGGCAATACAGGGCCTGTGTTGTTCAGGGTTGTACTCACCTTGGCATTTTACTCGTAGCTTGTAACGTTGTGACAAGCACATTGCCATTTAATGTAAACGAGGCTGCACATGGCCTCTCAGCCTCAAAACAGCGTAAATACACAAACCAGGGCGCAAAAAATGTGTCTTTATGAATTGGTGCACTATTCCAGTGACCACGCCTCCACAAGAAAATCATTCTTGCCAACCCTAATTGCCCCATTCCTTGCTTGATTTGCAATGCCTGCCTCCAAGGCCTTTGCACCAAGCAGAAGGTCAACACACGCCTCAACGCATTGTACCAAAACTCAGGGCGTTTAGCTACCTCTGTCGCTTTTCTCATCCCCACTCCCGTCACCAAACCGTCCTGCCACCAACCGTTTCAGCTCCACCAGTGCAGTAACTTCCGCACGCAGAGCAAGCAATCACACCAGCCCCCCCCTTCCCCCGGACGCTCCGCTACCTCCGTCGCTTCTTCTTATCCCCACCACCATCACCAAACCGACCTGCCACCACCCGTTTAAACTCCACCAGCGCATTGACCTCCGCGCGCAGCGCAAGCCACGCAGCACATACGGGGCGTGTGGCCACACGAGGGCCTGAGATTGCACCTGGCCACCCCAGATCCAGCAATATCTGAGGAGGCAAACACATACACATGAAGGTGCAAGTTGTGAGGCAAATAGAAACTTGAGGCTGTATACGCCATTACCGTTTGCATGGATTGAGGAAAGAATGCGAAGTATCTTCACCATAATGTGAGGCGTAATTGGAAGTGGGTCACATGAATTGCATGCTTCTCATGGCCGCCCCATGGTATTGGTGATTCTACCCGATGCATGCACATAAAACATGTGCACAGGCAGGTGTGGGTGAGGCATACGCCTCCAAATTTGCCTGCACGCATATGCATGCATAAGTGAGCATTCACATGAGCACGCATAAGTAAGGCACAAGCCTTCAAATTTGCCTGCACTCATGCGCATGCATGAGTTGGCAAAGCATAATCACTTTCAACCCATATACACAGCAACATAGCGCATGATGATTGGAGCCTTGTGCCTTCCAAATGTGCCTGCACTCATGAGCATGCACAAGATGGTAAAGCATCATCACTTTTAACCCCTATGCACAGCAACATAGCACATGATTATCAATCTCCCGTGTTTTATATCCTTCTTTACATTTTGTGCATGTAAGTACTTCCATTTATTGCAGAACAATGGACTTATCGCTCAATTGAGCGTGCCATCAGGGTGTGAAACTCATAATTCCAACGTGCAATTCAAATGCAATCAGAGAAAGGCCACAATTTCGTCCAGGGCTTTTCCGAGCTACTAAGAAGTTGAAGTAACCTCAATGGAGCTTCTGAGCTGCTCACTGAAACTTATATTCCTTCGTCCATAAGCACAATCCAGCAGCATCAAAGCCCAGGTCACCTTCAAACCACCCAAGCCAAGCCCAAGTCACGTTCAAATAAGCCAAGCCTAGGTCACGTTCAAACAGGCCAGGTCATCCAAGCAGAAGCTACGCCACGTTCAAATAATCCGAAAGCCAAAGTCATGTTCAAACTACCCAGCACATGCCGCTGCTTCAGGATTTCAAATATTGTATCTGGCACAAATCTTAAAGATTCGCATGCCAATACTTGCGCTCTCACATGCAAGTGCATTTGCGCACCTGCTCTGCCATCTTCTGCGCTTTCTGCCTGCCTGGCATGCATAATGTAAAAGCAAACATCCCCATACATGCCACCTCACACGCAAGTACGCTCGCGCACCTGCTCTGCCATCTTCTGTGCCTTCTGCCCGCCTGGCATGCTGGCCATGGCTGCATTGGCCGCGCCTATGGCATGTACTCCGCGTGCGTAGACCCCAGGTGGTGGCTGCATTGCAGGTAGACACGTGCAGGTTTGACTCACTTTGAAATCGACACTGAAGTAGGGAGTGCGCTAGGATGTTGGTGCACCAGCTGGGTGCTGTGGCTTTGCATACAGAATCGGTCAATCAAAGGCACGTGTGCGCCATTTTTTGCGTAAACATGTGTGCAAAAGCTCAAGCAGAAATGCCTCATTGGATATTCCTATCGTATGCTGAATTTGATTCGGTCCTCCCCAAACGTGTGGATAAAGAGGCTGTACACACAGGGCTCTCACACAAACTGCACAAGGCTCACACAAGGCACACACAAAGTGCACAGGGAGAGGCAGCCAGGCATGTCGTGAAAAAGTGTACAACAAGAGGAAGGGTTTGACATCGATGAATCGATCAATCACGAGAGACATGCTTCTCTCAATACGTGTTCAATGTTGCTAGTTCCGTCAACAAACAGCCCCATCATGCTGGCAAGCTGACAGCTTTTAAAGGAGATGGGAGCACAATCACGACATCATGCTGTTCATGTTCGCAGTATCGAGTCGCACCAGTGTCATAGACACTGTAGAATTGTGCATTGCAGCCGTGCAGGGCATAAGCTGCAATGGTGCAGCATTCTGCTGCAACATTATGTACTGATGCATTGAGAGCAGCTCAGTCCATGTAGCACTGACGCATAATTTTGCTGTACATAAGCACTGATAGGCATGACCCCATCGACCCAGCGAGACCAACATGGTGCCGCAGGAACATCTTTGGGTCTCAACTTATGGCCCTTATGCCTGCTTTGCATTGTGTATGAGTATTCCAAGCAGGTGCGATATTGTGCCCGTTTTGGCAGTAGCAACCTGAACAGTGCGCAGACTCACAGGCAGTGAGCAGGGCACCTGCAGATCATGCCTTGAGCAAACAATGGCACCTCAGGGATAAACAGCCTGAGGAAAGGGCATCTTTGCAATGAGCCAAAGCATCAAAATCAGACTCAAACTCATGGATAAGCTTGACATTAATTCTGTAGGAATTGCGATGATTTTCTTGCTCCATCTACCACTGGAGTGTCATGTCCTTCAGTGGCACGCCCTTCTCACTCTGCTTGCAACCTTGGCTCCGTGACAAATATCTCCAACCTCATGGAGGTCACTGATACAATTCGCAGCACCCACCCTGACAAGCTGCAGGTCAGCAGCGAGCTGGGAAGGTACACAAAGAAGAGCACGGAGCTTGACATACCGCAGGCCACACAACAAGATGAGCAGCACCCACCCTGACAGGCTGCAAGTCAGCAGCAAGCAGAAAAGGTCCACAAAACACAGCATGCGCCCTCACCAGCAGCAGGCCACACACACAGCAAGAGCAGCACCCATCCTGACAGGCTGCAGGTCAGCATCGAGTAAAATGGGCACACAGGAAATAGTATGGACCTTTACACAGTCCGGGCCACACACATAATGTGAGCGGCACGTACCCTGACAGGCTGCAAGTCAGCAGTGAGCAAGGAGGGCATGCGTGGCCCTGGGTCCGCTGGGAATGACTCCGGGAATCTTAGGCAGTCCTGCGTGGATGGTGTAGCAAAAGGAAAAAAAAAAACTTTGCCAACGCATGTCCTATAGATTGAGTGACTCCCAGAAATGCATGCTGGCAAGCACCGCACCAACAATCAAACAGTTGAAAGGCAAGCAATTCTTTGCTTCCAACAAATTCATATGGCTTGTGGCGCTCCACTGAAGCTGCACGAGCGCTTGCACTGCATGTGCAGCACTCCCCACAAGGATGCGCACCATCGGCTTCTGCACAGACACTGATCGCATGCGCATCAGCATCAGCGTGTCTGTCACAAAGCAAGACCCGAGCATCGGTGTTTCCCAAAATGCTTGTGCCAAAAGGCTCAGAGATGGAAGGCAGAAGAGCCAATGAATCCCTACACATTCAATAACTTTTAAGCAACTCTGTCAGAGCATGCCCACCATGCACAATTTGCAGCAGCCAGGTCACGGAGACAAGCCTCCAGCAGAGAGGATGGGAGCATGAGCAACAAGAGCAGGGTGGGGCATGTACAATCTGGGCTTCTTTTTTACCCCGTTTACAAGAGGCATTTACAATGTTATACATGCAGTCATTGCGCAGGCGCTCGCCAACAGCAAGCGCCCTCATGAGCTCACCATTCTGCCCCAGCTAAAGGACGAAAGAAAGAATTACGCACATGCCGCTACGCAGGGTGCATTGAGGAAGGGCTGCGTGGCAACCCCACCATCACAAATCCGACTCAAAACCTTGAACTCCCACCCCATAAGATGGTGGGGTCTACTGCACTAAGCAATTTCAGGATATCCCTGATTTTTTGGGTGACATCAAATACTCGTTGGTGGCTTTCTGCCCCGTGTGTTTCTTTCTAGCATGTGGCACTCCTGAACTCAGCTCAAGGCTTTTTTCTTTTCTCCAGTTGACATTTGACATTTGTTCACAAGTTTAATTTGGTTTGGTTACAGGCACCTTTTTGCTTCAGCTAAACTGCCCGTATTGGCAGGCAAAACTATGTAACCCTATCCTATCCTATCCTATCCTTTCTGCCCCGGCATCCTGGTCTCTTAACCTCTGGCACTCGTGACACAAACATAGCGGAATTCAGTCCTACACCCTGTCACATGCAAAGTTGACGCCATGCCCAAACTAAGTTGGAGTCAGCCTCGGCCAAGCAACTGGGGACCAATATCTTTGACGAGAAGGGAAGAACTGGACAGAAAACAATTTTGTTTTCCAAGCACTCAGAAGCACATTCCTGCACAGTGCCAATAGTGATTGGGGCGCAGGTATTGCACCTACCTGCACAGTGCCCGTAGCAATGGGCGCGCCAGGTATCCTGCCAGCTGCAGCCAATGGCTGAGGGCCAACCCCAGGTGCAGCTGTAGGAGGCACTGGAGGGGCAGCAGCTGCAGCTGCGGCCGCTGCTGCGGCTGCGGCTGCCGCCTCCGCCTCCACACGCCGGTCCTCCTCCACCTGGCGTGCCTCCGCGATGATCTGGGCACGTGTGTGTGTGTATGTGTGCGCGTGTGTGTTTGCGCGCGCATGTGTGCTATTTGTATCCCTGTGAGATTTAAATTGGTTGGAGGTTTATGTCTCTCAAAACTAGCTGCGAGCTGCAGTAGCACATCTGTCTTCTGGCCTTAGAAGCCATTCATTTTGCCCCTGGGTATTGAAACCAATCTTGTATTGGGGAAGAGTACTTTAAGCTCGAACTTTGACCAAGCCTGTGAGCTCTTACACTGCAGAGTTGTGAAGCAGTTTCTGGTTCAGCTGCTGCCCAAACACACTCAAGCTTGCATCTCAAACAAACGGCCTGCACACTGCCAATCTGAGTGGCAAAGCTCTGACTCATTCCCAGCCACGCCTACCGCATTCTCCTGGTCCAGCTCCTGGCGCGTGCGCTTCTGCATCATTTCAATGCCGCGCTTCCGCTCAAGGTCATGCTCCTTGTTGTAGGGATGCTTCACCAACACATCATTTGCCACCTGTGTGTGTGTGTGTGTGTGTGTGTGTGTGTGCGTGCGTGTGTGTGCGTGCGTGCGTGTCGTGCATCTGTGTGCATGGTGTGCGTCTGTGTATGCGTGTTTGCGTGCGTGTATGTGTGCGTGCGTGTTTGTGTGTGTACGTGTGTTTGTTGCGTGCGTGTATGTGTGTGCGTGTCTGTGTGCATGTATGTGTGTGTGTGTGTGTGCGCGTGCTTGTGTGAGTGTGTGTATGTATGTACGTGCTGAAGTACACCTCAGATTTTAGCGCTGCAGCCTCTTTCTGCATCACTGAAACACACATCACTGGCACACACACACACACATGCACGCGCACACACACACATGCACGCGCACACACACACACATGCACGCGCACACACACACACATGCACGCGCGCACACACACACACATGCACGCGCACACACACACACACACACATGCATGCGCACACACACACACACACATGCACGCGCACACACACACACAGACGCGTGCGCGCACACAATGCTGAGCTCAAATCAGCTACGCCATAAGCCAGCCTCACAAGTCATCCACAATTACATTCCACAATTACAGCCTCATATTTCATGCCACAATTACACAAACATCCAAATAGGATGCTTGCAATCCCCCAGCATGCTGGGCTTGGATCAGCTATGCCAGAAGCCAACCTTGCAATTCACTCCACAATCAAAACAAAAAAAACAAATAGGCTGCTAGTAGGTGCAGGCGAACATACAAGGGGATGGGGGGGCAACAATTCACAATTGGGGCGGGCAACAGCGCACAACGGGTGGGCAACAGTGCGAAAGGGGGGAGGGGGCAACAGTGCAAAGCTGCCTGCACTTTCAGGCAAAGTCCACCCTGAGCAAAAGATGAGCTTGGAAAGAGCACTTGACAGGCACAACCTCCAGGTCGCCAGGGCTGCAGCACAAGCCAGGCTTAACAGTCATGCGGTTTGACTGATGGCTTCCACATGTTGAAGTCCTGCAACACAAGCCCTGTGTGCTGCGTGTCAGCAGCTCAGCACAGAGGCAGAGACCTCACGTTCTAGTTATTGTTGCATGCTCTGGAAGCTGCACTCACCGGTGCTTCCCCGCCTTCACGAGCTACCAACAGACGCCGTGCGATGGTGTAGTAGCGCGCCTTGAGGTCCTCCAAGGAGCGGGGGGGAGGGGGGGGTATGCTGGGGGAGGGGGGCTGGAACTGCAATGAATGGGATTGGAGCAAAAGGAAGGGGAGCCGCACAGGCAGCGTCAGAAGACAGCAAAAGACACAAATTGCAACCAAAAACAGAGCAACACAGTAAAAATAAGGAAGCAGGACATGGACAGAGGACAGGAGCAGAACAAGGGAGCAGAACAAGGAAGGAGGACGGGAGCAGAACAAAAGGGAGGGGTGCGCACAAGCAGCAACGAAGACAGCAGCAAGAAACAGGTCGCTCACAGAGGGAAGGGGGCGTATGCTAGGGGAGGGGGGCTCATAATGCGTAGAATAGAGCGCTAGAAGGACAGGTTTAGAGGTTTGTGGGGTTTCAATTCTTCAGCATTAACTTCAAAGCCATGGCCTGAGAGGCTTGCTAAGTGCAAGCGGTCCTGAATTTCGTGCACACTGGGACATGCCACATGCACGCGGCGACATGCCCTGTCCTTTGGATGACAAACTTCCTGGAGCACGCACCATAGAGCAGCCACATCACTGAAAGCAGCACCAACGCAACAACACGACAGCAGGCGCTCTATTCAAAGTGTGGAAAAGATGTGCTCAACACACCATGAGACCTGTCAACCTCATCTGCTGTACCATAGGGATGGGTGGCAAGCCACAGAGCACCAAATCACACAGAACACAAAAATGCATCACAACGCTACACACAGAAACACATTATAGCACACGGAAGACGTGACAGCGCACAAATACAAATGTGTGCCCCTTGCCCTGCCTACCTCATATTTATCAGCGATGACCACAAAGCGCAAATCAAAGCGCTCACACAAATCAAGCAGGTAGTCTGTTTCCTCACGAGACCAATCCCCACTGACAGGCTTTATGAGCGTCTCATACTCCTCGTCATCATACTTCCACACTTGCACCTGCAAGTGTGTGTGTGTGTGTGTGTGTGTGTGTGTGTGTGTGTGTGTGTGTGTGTGTGTGTGTGTGTGTGTGCGCCCCAATACATAGACACCTCCAATGAAACCTGTCTATGCAAAGGTGTACGGACTCTTTCAGGAAGCTTCAATTGAACATATCTCACACACACATAGCTTCAATTGAACATATCTCACACACACATATATATACACAACCACCGAGGCATCGCTCTTGGAGCATGCAAAACAAGAAGAGCTGGCGTGGGCCCCAATTTCATACCTACCAATTGAATAGGAAATAGAAGGCGTGCATGGATCCACACCATGAAATCCAAAGCACACCTCAACATGCAATCTTGGTGAAGCAACGCTAGTATGCAACGGCCAGCATGCGCTCAACATGGACAAAGCCAGGTTAGAGGAAGCTGGTTCTAGCTTTAGCACTGCCTAACCTTCATGCATGTATGTGGATGCATTAATGCTTGTTTTAGTGTTAGCTCATGCGTGTGTACATGTGTGTGTATGTGTGTGTGCGTGTGCGTGTGTGTGTGCGTGTGTGTGTGTGCGTGTGTGTGTATGTGTGTGTGTGTGTGCGCGCGTGTGTGTGTATGTGTGTGTGTGCGTGTGTGTGTGTGTGTGCGTGTGTGTGTGCGCGCGTGTGTGTGTGTGTGTGCGTGTGTGTGTGTGTGTGTGTGCGTGTGTGTGTGTGCGCGTGTGTGTGTGTGTGCGTGTGTGTGTGTGTGTGCGATTGTGTGTGCAGGCACAACCATGTGAGCATGCACAGTGCGCATGCACTAGTTTTGAGAGAACAATTCGGAATTGCTATGACCTTGACACTTATGAAATACATGTGTTTTCATGGGTAATTATGTTACGCATACCTGCATGTCTGCGTATGTGTGTGTGTGCGCGTGCGTGCGTGTGTGTGCGCGCGCGCAGGAGGGGGGGTGCATGAGTACTCATTCATGAGCACATGTGCATGCGTACTTCGTCAAGGTTGTATGCGCGCTACTTTTTGCTTTTGCTAGTGCACCTGCATGCATGCTTGTGTGCATGCAGCTGTCTAATCTGTGAGTGTGTGTATGTGTTTGTGTATATGTGTGTTTGTCTTTGTGTGGGGGGTGGGTGGGTGCGCGTGTCTATGCGCGCGCATGCGCGCATAGGTCCTCACCTTCTTGTTGAATTTTGCAAAGTAGTAATCGTTATCATCAGACTCCTTGAGCCTGCCTGCTGCATCCTTGTAGCCTTTGGTCCAGCGCATGAGTTCCAGGCCATCCTGACGCGCTGAGCTTTTGAAGGGCTTGTAGCCCCAGGTCACGATGCCTTTGGTTGAGGGCTTGGGCTTGGCCTTGATGTCTGGCTTCTTCTTGGGCATCAGCTCCTGAGCACTCATGATCGGGTGCGAGTCACCCAGGAGCGCAAACGCCTCGCGACTCATGCCCTCGGGGCGCTTCATCTTTTGGGGCTTTTGCTTGACCGCGGGGGCACCATCCCCCGCCTTCTCGCCCGCAGGCTGAGCAGCCCGCACCCCCAAGATATCCTTCGTGTCCTGCATGGCTGCTGCTCAGCCAGCAAACACACGCAAGCAAGCAAGCCTCAATGGTCGGGTGCTATTCTCGGATTTTCGAATTTCATGTCCAGTCTTTTCATTTTGATAATGAATTGTTTTCGAATTTGACTTCCCACCTATGCATTATCCATTCGCGTTGTCTGATCGTCTACCTTGACATGATGCAAGTCCACGCAAGCGACATTGGTCGCCCTAAATTCTACGGGCATCTCAGAGATCTGGTATGCCACTATGATGAAATTACCAATGACTCTGTTGGCTGTACGCACAAACACAAACACACAGGTACACACACAGAATTGCGCGTGTTGGCTGTACGCGTGCGCGCGCGCACACACACACACACACAAACACGCACACACACACACACACACACACACACACACACGCACACGCACACGCACACGCACAGACACACACGTACACGCACACGCACACGCACACGCGCACACACACACACACACATGTGTTGGCTGTACGCGCACGCACACACACACACACACACACACACACACACACGTGTTGGCTGTACGCGCACACACACACACGTGTTGGCTGTACGCACACGCACACACACACACACGTTGGCTGTATGCACACACACACACACACACGCATGCACGCATGCACAGGGAGAGAGAGAGAGAGAGAGAGAGAGAGAGAGAGAGAGAGAGAGAGAGAGAGAGAGAGAGGGAGAGACGGTCCGTACCTTGGAAGTCCCCAACACATGGAAAGGTTATCTTTCGCATGCGAAAGCGCAGAAGTTCATGTTCAAGAAGCAGTGGTGCTCATGTATGAGCGATCTCACAAGCATCCTTTTGGGTTTGAGGCTTGTTGAAACATGTACAGCTTTTAACGTTTCACCAATGCAGAAAGAAATAAAAGGAGAGGAGGAGAGGGAAGGAAAAACTACTTCGCCAGAGGAAACTCTCTCTACTAGAGATGTAGTACATCAGTCAAGGAAAAGGAGACACGCTGGCTCAAAAAAGTCACAAGTCCTCTCTGCCACAAAGCTCAAGAACAGAACAGGCTAGTGGTAATCTGGAGGATCACTGAAACTTTCAATGAAAGCACCCAGCTCCAGAACCTGGCTGTGAGACCTATGCAATTTGTTACAAGGATTTTGACATATCACAAATAGATGGCTGAAAAGACGGGCAGGAAAAAGTGCAGGAGGGTTACTCCTCCAAAAAATATAATGCCACGCCCATTTTGCCCCAATGGTCTGAGAAAAGTGGGATTTGCAAGTCCTCATGAAAGCAACTATCTGAAAACTGTCGCACGCACTGGCATTGCGCATATTTGCTTCCATATATCAACTACCCTGTTGGCTACTAGCAAGCCATAGTATGAGCCTCAGGCTGCTAATCCTTGAAACCCTTAGCCCTGTATATATTGCCTAATAATGTATCATCAGAAATGCCTGGAAGAGCTTGGATACCTTGCCAATGAGATTGATGCAACAAACACCAAGAGATTGATGCAGCAAAAATCTGGGCTTGTCCTGCCTGCGCAGGCCTTGGGTTTAGCAGAGAATTCCAGGCAAGGGGAAAATGTGGAGGTCCTTTGGGTGTCCTTCTGGAAACCAGAGGAACTTGCAGGAATCTGCACCATTTTCTAATTACGTAATTCTTACTGTTAAGCTAAATAATTTATGATACATCTGTTGAAGCAGATAACGCTGAGTAATTCCAAAACTCCCGTGCAGGATTTATTGAGGAGATTTGAGGTACAGACAGCAGTAGGTTTGGAGGGAAGCAGATGCCCTCAGTTCCCGAGAGATGGACAGGAAAGCAGTGACTTACAATGTTTAATGCGGACAACCATTAAACCAAACAGCACGCGCTTCCGTTTGTATCCCATCATGCTCATTGATTTAAATCAACAAGCCATGAGGAACATGAGTAGTCTTAATCTTTGTGCCCACTGCTTGAAGATTAAATCCTGTAATGGCTGGGTGATTCAAGAACTTGTGATAAGTGTGAGTGTGCTGAAGTCCACAGCTGAAGTCCAAGATGAGAAACGTGCTCTCTTCTAGTGTAATTGCTACGGGGCGTGTGAGCTGCGCAGAAAGTAAAAAGAATTTTACTGATATTTTCAAGCCTTTAAATACTTTTGCCCGGCTTTCATACACTGACTTTATTTTCATCCACAGCAGCAAGGAGCTGCCTCCCACTATGCCTGGAGTTTTTGTGGTGCATCAGGCGTGGAGCCAGCTGGGACAGGGCGTGGACACTGAAGCCGTTGGAGGAGATCTCCTCCAATGTCTAGACATTGCGGCGGGAACTAGCACAGGGGCCTGGGGTTCCATCCTGTACGAGAACCCCAACTCTTGCAACCTTCTACTCACTCACAGCCATGCGAAGGGTGCACAGCGGGTTACAGTGCCCTCCTTCTGCTACCCAGTGGAGGAGAGCGCTCAGGGGCAAGGCAAGCAATCCCCCGGATCCCCATTAGTTCTATCTCTTGCTCTCTCCTAGGCTAGTTTTGTCTAGTTTAGGTGGAGGACCTCTTGGTGAGGCCTCTAACTTTTGTTAGGGGTTCTTCCCTTAAAGCACGCGGCCTTTGGCTTGCATAGACTTTTCTTCTTCTTTTCTTTTTGGAGCAGCACCTTCAGCACCTCCAGCATGCCACGTCCGTACAGAGGACGGGGAGCTATTTCATGTAAATTCAAAGCACACAACTGCTGTTTTAACTGCCCCCAGTTGCGCTGATTATGTACGCCTTCTTCTCTGCCTTAGTGAGCATTTTCAGGGCATTTGTTTAATTGCGATACATGCATTGGGCTTGATGAAGATGTTGTTCTGAGAGCATCAATCCTTAGAGTAACATTTCTAGGCTAACATAGAAAGCCGCTTTAGCCACATGTTTGAAGATGTGTTCGATGTGCTCCAGGTGTCCCAGAACCTTTTGCTGTGTGTTGATTCAGCGCTCGCATGGGAATGCTTAGTGAAGTGAGTGATGCGCATGCTGACTTTGTTATAAAGTGTTCTGAGTATTTCAATGCTAGAAGGTGTGTGGGTCTAAATCAGAACAAGGCAGGCAGGTTGCTGGTGGATTTAACAGCAGCAACAAGCGTGGCGAATACCACAGGGCATGCTCCAGGGGATTATGGACAGCTGTCTTATGTTGGATATTATAATGATAGGAGCAGCAAGCCTGACCATATCTTACTGTCGCCTGCTCTGTATAAATCAGCAAAAGCCTTTGAAATGTTTTACAATTTTGCATCAGATTACTGCGGCTTAAGCTTGGTCTTCCAGGGAGCATGTGCAGGGAGCATGAGTACGGGAACTGAAAGGAACCATGTGTGTAAGGTAGGCCTGTGTGATAACAAGCCTATTTTGCGTTGGAACCATGAGAAGGCTCTTGCACAGCATTTGGTAAGCAATGCGGAACTTATGAGTCAGTTTGAAGAAGTGGAGTCACTGACAGCTGGCAGCTGGTGATGTTGATAAACTTGCTTTTTGTGTGTGTTCCCTTGTCGTTCAGGCTGTAAGTAATAGGACTGTTGGCACGAAATCCTTGGCTTAGTGTGTTTTTGTGTGTGCTAGGAAGCAGAAAGGACCTTTGAGCCCTGTATGGTTTGATGAACAAAAGAAAAAAAGAAAAAAGAAAAGTCTACGCAGCCCCGAGGCAGCGTGCATTAAGGGAAGAACCCCTAACAAAAGTTAGAGGCCTCACCAAGAGGCCCTTCACCTAAACTAGACAAAACTAGCCTAGGAGAGAGCAAGAAGCAGAACTAATGGGGATCCGGGGGATTGGCCGCCATGCCCCTGAGCGCTCGGATTCTCCTTCTTCCATCCTCAGCCGCCTCCGCGCGCCCAGCAAACCCCCTCCCAGATGCTCCCTGAAAGCAAAGTGCATGTCTAGTGTTAATGATGGTGGATAATTTTTGGATGGCATGGTCCCTAAGTTGTGATGCTAGTACTTTGGCTTTTTGATTGGTTAGACCCAGATTTATAAGAGGTGTAATTGTGTACTCGTTGTAAATCGTGCCACCCACACCAATTAAGATAATGTGCAGAGTCACTTTGTTATTCCTGTTTGGGTTTCTTGAGCTGCGTGTTTTAAGTCTGATAATGGTGTGGGATTGTTGAGTCCGTGCACGTTCTAGAGTGATGAAGGGGTTGGTGTCAGGGCAGAATTTAAGTTCAACGAGGTGGATGTCCCTATCTTGCGGGGGGATCTTGTAAGGATCAAGGTGAGCTTGTCTGCCTGGGATAGAGCGCACAAAGAGAGCATCAGGGCGGCTTTGGTGTCGGGCAGGTGAGGCAGTGCCATTTGGGAAGATCCAGTCTGTAATAGCTCGAGAGATGTTTTCAGGGGCTTGTATGCCCTGATCCAGAAGTCTGTCATGGTTACAGCCGTCCATGCTAATGAGGGATGAACCATATCGGCCTTTACTGAGGGCTTCTACACAGAGGCTAAGGGCCGTATGGTGTCTGTTGGTGTGCATCCCACTCATTGTTGGGTTGGTACACCTAAGGAGAACGTGATAAATGGTGTCCGTATTTGCACATAGTGGGCATCTATCAGAACTGGAAAAGTTGAAGTTGGATGCATGACTCTGTGTGTACAGTGTATCCGTTCGATACTTCATTAGATTAATTTGTTGTTTAAGGGTAATCTTTGGATTCTTCCAGAAGGAGTTGCTGATCTCCTTGTTTGCAAGTTGAGATATTGAGTTGTGAGCTTCATTGTTTGCATTGGTGGTGGGTGATGTGGCATCGTTAAGCTTTTGCCATCTCTGGTAGTGGTAGCCAGAGGTGTCAGCAGAGCCAAGTTTGTGTTTCTTGTGCATGTGTGCCTTAAGTTTGTCGCTCAGATTGGTGAGATAGTGTTTAGGGAAAGTGTGGGAGCGGTGCATGCCATCACTTTGTGTGGAAGAGGTCTTCAATGAGAGCCAATAAAAATTGTGGAAAGGGTCCCTGGCACCTGGAAAGGCAATGTCTATGGTGTGAGAGAGGGCTGTGGTGCGAGCGCAAGCGTCAGCCCCCTCATTTCCTATGATGCCAGAGTGGGCTTTGACTTTATAAAAATGGATAGGGTGAGGGGAGTGCTCTAATATGGTTGATATTGCATGGATGAGCTCTGCATGTAGGTGATACCTCATGCACATGGGATTCAGGGTTTGATTAGAAATCTGAAAGAGGCAGGATGCACTATCAGTGGCAATTTCAGTTTGCTCATGTTGGAGTGCCACAATGATACCCACGAGTTCTGCTCTAGTGATGGTATTTGTAGGCCCCTGGCCATTGGGTTTAATGTGCAGTTGCAAGTGTTGGGAGGGTTGAGTAGTGTCTCTTCCTGGTTTGTAAACACCTGAACCTGATAACGGAGGGGATTCGTCATCTTCGTGTTTGATCACACTGCCATCAGTGTAGGTCATTTCCCTCCAATCCTTGATTTTAGGTGTGAACATCTTTTTGTAGTTGGCAGGGGTGAAGGCTGCTCTTGCCTGAGGGCACTTGTGTGAGCAGTTGTGGGTGTCAGGGGGGAGTGATTGGAATTTCTGCTTCCAAGTGTTTGATGCAAGGTGTTGGTGTGTTTGCAGTGACATGACTGGATTTGGAGTATCCAAGGGTAGCCAAATAGTTTCTGGAGCAACTTGTTTTACATCCCGCTGGAAGGACTGAAACCAGTCACTGTTTGCGCTGTCTAGCATAACTCTGGCATTATGGTTCCACACAACAATGAGCTGCGTAGGATAGGATGGTGGGGTAGGATTGGGTATGGTATCAAACCAGTGTTGTGGTGCCTGAAAATGGATTTTTCTTGCGGGGAATTTGGCAAGTACTTTTGCAACGTCTGGGTATTGTCTGATCCAGGTCATATACGCATTGCAGCTGAAGCCTCTCCAGTGAGGCAGGAGCATGAAGGTGGCAACTGGATCTATGGTTTGGAGGGCGGAGTGCACTGCATGGTGCAGGAGTTTACACATTATTTCATCATCATGTGGGGGATGGCAGAAGGAGAAGCCAGTGTAGCGCACAGAGAGGGCGTCTGTGTGCGCCCCAAAGACCTGGTCTCGGCAGTTTGTGCTGAAATAGGTTGCTGGATTCTGGACAGGGGGTTGGATGGTAGCGTGGATACCTGTCCTTTTGGCTGCTTCGTAGGCTTCGAGCAGGGTATTGAGCCTGTCTACTGTGAGCATGCCCATGCATTTGCCATTGGCATTATAGATACAGGCGCATTCGGAGGTGGTTACCTCTGGCATTTGCGCTGGCATGGCGACCTCATCAGATGTGTCAATGTGAGGGATTTCCTTCATGAGGTCAACATTTCTAATGATCATTTCGCATTGCCATGTTGGCATGATATCTGTCTGGAGGTTGGTAGGTTGGAAGTCGAAGGTGACATTCTTGCGAATGGCGCAGCCGGTGGTTGAGAGCCATGGAGAGTCAGAAAGGCTCTGAGGATTGCCTTCAAAGCCTTGGTTGACTAGATTGTCCAGGTCTATTTCAATGGACGAGGGGTCTTCTATTTCCTCTAGTCTCTCCTCCGAGTCAAAGGCTTGCACATGAGCATCCAAGTCTGGATGGGTATGTAACATGTCAGCAGCTTCCCATTTAGGATGCCACTCCACATAGATCATTTCACAATCTTCAGAGAAGTTGATCCTTTCCGCTTTTGGGGAGTCTGACAGGGAGGCGCAGGCTGGGCAGTCCCAGTGCTCATTTTGTTCGCTCAGTGCCCGGTCATTTTGGGAGCATGCTCTAACGTCTATTAGACAGCCCCAATCGTATGTGCGGTGGCATGTATCACAGGTGGGCATATCGTCATAGCATTGAGATTCATGGGTGTAGTCTTTGCTCACTGGGCTCCAGCAGAGCTGGCAGCATGGGTCTGGTTTAGTTCTCCTTGGTACATGCTTTGAATAGGCCACTTTCAGCCCGTCATTTTGGAAGATGGGCAGAGCCCATTTTTCAATGGTGACGGGGTGCCATTGTACTTTGTAATGCTTTTGCTCCTTTTCTTGAGAGGACCTCTTATATTTCCTGAGATGTTGCCAGCCCATGATGTTTAGGATAACATGATCATAGCGGAAGATGGCGTTGCTAGCTTCAGCTGCGCTTAATGCAGCAGCCTTATTCTGTTTATAATTCCAGAGCCATTGGGGAATATCAGTGCCTGGTGCGTTTGGAGGTAGAGGGCTAGGAGTTATCATGGGTTGAGGGTTATGCTCTAGGAATGTTGTTGGGGCTCGGCTCCCTCTGGGCCTTCTGCCCCCAGTTTGTGGGGTCTGAGTGGAGTCTACGTTATGTGCTTGTGCTTGCGGCTGCTCCGCATGGGGATTGCTTCTTTTGCGTGTGCGTCTGCCTTGGCATGAGTGCACCTCTGCACGTGGTTGGCTGTTTGGAGATGGGCTCTCTTGGCTGCTGGGGGAAGCATTTTCTACTTCCATATCCTCAGCATCAAAGAGGGGGTTGCTGTAAGCTGCTGTAGAATTGTGTATGTGTGTGTTAGGGGCATGGCTCCCATTGTCTGGATCGGAGTTGGGGGGATCTGGGGGAGCATGGCCTGGGTGCAGCTTTGACCAGTTCCATCCTGTTGGAGTATGTTCTGTTTTCATCATTTCTGTATATGTTGTATCATTGATGCAGCGTGATTCAGGGGTTTTATTGGGTGAGCTGTCTTGGCTGTGTATGATTGTATTGATTAGGTCAGGTCTGTCCTCGGTCAGAGTGTGGGTGTTGAGAGTATGGGAAAGTTTATTCAGGGCTACAATATGTTTGGTCTTAATTTTTCGGCCAAATAGAGATGTGAGTTTGTTCCCGTCAATAATATGGGTGTGGTTAACATTCAGCAAAGCTGAGAGCCTGTTTATGCCTATTTCCATGAGGGCATAAGTGCAGTGACAGGCTAGGTTTTTAAGGGTGGGTTGCATTGGCATTGAGAGGACTTTTATTATGGGAGTGATGCTGGAGAGAAGGTAAGGTGCTCCTTGGTAAGAGAAGTCGAGGTCGCTGTTGTTGAGGCAGAGGTATTGCCTAACACGGAGCATGTAGGGCAATTGCTTGAGGATGAAGCTGGATGTTTGGTGATATGGGTTGATGCTCCTGAGTACATAGTGTCTTAGTTGGTGGACTTGTGATTCAAGTATTGACTTGGTGACCCGGCCGTGCCTGCCGGTGTTATTGAGGCTGTTGGTGAGGGCTGTTGCACATATTGCATTATATTCCACTGCAGTGGATGTACAACCAAGACCATAGTTAATTTTGTCTTCTCGAAGGACGGCTGTGGCAGTGCTATGCCAGAGCTTGTACCTCTCTTTGATAACCTTGAGGATACATGTGTCCCAATCCGCAAGGTCCTTCTCAGAGCAAGGTGTCACTGGAAAGGCGTATGCAATGCTGGGGATGACGGCTGTACGGATTATATCCATTATTTGCTTTGGCGTGGCAAAAGAGCATGCCAGGTTGGCAAGTTTCTTGGTGAGCTTCTCCTTCATTTTGGTTAGCTGGGGATCCCGGTCCAATGTCATGGTGACTTCAACACCGAGGTACGTAAATGGATCCCCGGGGTGAATGAATTGGGCCGGCTTGCCCTGGACCAGTATCTTATCTTTGAGTTGACGTTGAGCAAAATCTGCAACGGACGTGTTGCCCCTTATTTGCATTGTTTGTTGGCTAAGAAGGTTGCATGTCACCTTTGTTTTTGAACCAGAGATGATGAGGTGGGCCCAATCAGCGTAGTGGCTTAATTTCTTGGCTTGTATACGGAGGTTAGCATACGTGCCTGTGAGGCAGATGAGGTCATCTGCAAATGCCCCACTACTGATTTTGTTCTGGGCTTTCTGTTCAGAAGTTTGTGGGCTTTTGTTGAGGCACTCATATTCATAGCCTCGCCCGCCAGCATGGAGCCAGCGCAGTAAGGGTTCCATGTATATGAGGAAGAGGAAGGGGGAGAGGGTGTCCCCTTGGATGGTACCCCTTTCTATGGGGATGTCATTGGAATACTGACCAGTAGCTAGACGGACTCTGGTTTGAGCCTCCTGGTATAAGTTCTTGACTGTGTCAATGGCATCGGTGGGGAAGCCGAGGTCATACATGATCCAGAGCAGCTTGTCGTGGTCTGTTGTGTTGAAGGCAGAGGTAAAGTCTACAATCAGAGCATATACATCTTTATTAAAGAGTTTGGAATCTTCAAGGGTCATGATTAAGTTTTGGAGTTGGTGTATGGTGTCCGTGTGTTTAAGGAAACCCGCTTGCATAGAGCTGAGGAGGGAGTGGCTCTTTGCATATTCATAGAGGGTGGTCGTAACCAGGCGTGTCCATAATTTATAGAGGGTGTTGGCCAGGCCAATAGGTCGGTAGGACGTGATGTCCGTTTCAGGGCCTTTATCTTTGAAGATAAGTATGGTATCACTCTTTTTCCAAGCTTTGGGGGTGATTCCCGTTGCCCACATGATGATAAAGAGTTTGTGGATGGATTCCTTGTATTCATGCGGCAGGTGTTTGAGCAGCTCATTGGCTATGCCGTCCGGTCCTGGAGTTTTATTATTTGTGAGGGATTGGATACACTGCTGGAAGGAGCAGCTGTCTAGGATGGAATTGTGAAGCCATTTCCTTTTCCTTTGGGTATCATTCTCAACCCTAGTGATGGGAGTTTCAAGGAGGAAGTGGTCCTCGCACTGTCGGTCCATCCAGGGGTAGTTGCGCCTGGCTTGGGGTTCAGATGGGAGGTATGCCCTAGTCTTAATGCTGGGGGCAGCCATGCTGTCAGCGTAAACCTTTTCCACAATACCAGCTACTTTGCACGGGTCTGTTTCTATTTCGCATGTTTCAGGGTTTGAGCACTTGGGCTTGGGGAGGGGCAGTGTTTTTGCCATTGAATATTTCCTTATTGGCAAGAGCAGGGTGTTTTGCAATTTTCTTTTGTTGGCGCCTTTGTGCTCTAATGTGGCACCGGGCGCTGTAGTCAGAGTCTATCTTGTTGATTTGCTCCTTGAGATTTTTATGTTGGGCTTGGAGGACAGTCTTCAGTGTTGGTAGGGGGGGTATGGCGCTGTTTGAGTTACACACAGAGGATGCTACTTCTGAGTGGGAGAAGCTTTTGACAAAGAAAATGGCCTTATGGAGATTAGGGTCATGGCTGTAGAGGGCAAGGGCCTCAGCAAAGATAAGGGCCGGATGATCTTGGGCTAATTTGTATTGCACGTGGCGGACAGATTTGAGTTTATTACACAGTGACCTGTGGAGGTTGCTGACCCTCCTGATCCTGAAGTGTTTAGAGGTTGTGGACTTAATTTTGGTGGTGCACACTTGCAGAGCCACCTCATGGCACTCTTTGACAAGATTGACAACTTTGTCAGCAATGTTCTCAACGCCTTCCCTGGCAGGGAGGCCATTAAGGTGCTTTAAACGAGCAGGTTTTGTAGCACAGGAGCTCTCTATAGCAGACAGGTGGGAGAGAGCAGCCTCGTGCATACTGTTCAGGGTTTCTAAAATGCTTGCATGGGTGGTGTGAGGTTTGTAGGAGGGATCTTTGAGGGCACAATGTAGCTTTTCAATATCTGAGGGCTTTATGGGCCGCACTAGCATGCGCTCATTTTTGTGAAGCATAGTAGGCTCAAAAATGTCTTGATTTTGACCCCTAAAATGTTAGTGGGGACGTTGGCAACAAGGGGAATATGATCGCTGTGCTTGTAGCCTTGGTCATCAGGGGTGCAGGATATCAGAGAGTGAAGGTTGGAGATGTTGGTTTTGATGATGTTAGAGGGCGGCAGTATGTCATCAATGCGGCTGTGTGTGTGACCCCCTGAGGTTTGGCAGCAAAGCGCTATTTCTGACCTGAATGTCCAGGGTCTTTGTGTCAAGTGCCAGTCAAGGGGGCATAGTTGCGTCTCAGAGATGAAGTTGCGGAAAAGCTTGTCTTGTTCGTAGGGTATACCCCTGGTTCTATCTTGTGGAAAAAATGTAGCATTCATGTCACTCAATAAAATGGGGAGGCAGTGGCAGGAGTTGAGAAGGCCTTTGAGGGCCTCCTCCATGCATTTTCTTGTTTCCAGGGCTGCTCGCTTTTCGCCTGATGGCCAGTAAGTAGAAATCAGAAGAATGGGCTTGCTGGTGGTCTTCAGCTTGGCAGCCACCATCCTTCCCTCAATATTTTCTTGGAATAAAACTTGAGTGGCTTGGGTAGTAATGGCAATACTTTTTTTGACACATAGGATTGTGCCAGAGTGGTGATGGGAGCTGTGCCACCAGGCATAGCATCGTAGAAGTTGGTCAAGCCATTGCGGCGTTTTGATCCCTCCAGTGATCTTAGTTTCTGTAAGAGAAATTATGTCTGGGTCATGATGGGTGATAAGGTCATATACATCATCCTTACTTTTATAAAGACCGCGGACATTCATGGTAATAATTTTGAGGTGTTCATGCCACGTCTGATTGGGACCTGTTGATACGCTGGCTGGAGTGTGTAATTGCGCATTTTCTCTTTGTTGAGGGATTGTTGCGGGGCTGCTCTGATGGTCCCTTGCATGGTGCTGGGGGAGTGGAGCAGTGTCAGCCACATGAATTGTGCCATCATTTTGGCTTGCAGTGGTTTCAGGCAGGAAGGGGATGTGTGGATCAGCAAGTTGAAGGTCAGATGTGGCAGCCAAGTGGCTCCAGAAGGAGCCAGACTGAATGGTGAGAATATTTCCAAAGAGCTGGTTCCAGTTATCCTCTGTTGTCAGGTAGATAGGAAAGGAATTTTCGGAGTCTAGGAGGCACCATGAGCTCTGAGCGTGAGGGAAGGCGTTTTCGACTTTCTTGAGGGCCTTGGCATGGAGCTGGCCAGATGAACAATGTATGTTGGAGTGCGAAATGTTTATTAAGGCAGTGAAACGTGGTAAAACAAAACAAGCATGCCATTTTTGAGGCAGGAAAGTTTGTGATTGTGCAACAAAGCGCTGTCATAAGGGGCAGCAATGTACAGTATTTCAGCTCATTTTCTGTAAGGCCCTCATGGGAAGTCGCTACTTCCATGGGTCAGTGTAACCAAAAACAGAAGGAAAGAAAAGAAAAAGAAAAGTCTACGCCAGCCAAGAGGCACAAAGGTACCGCGTGCATTAAGGTACTCTTCTCCGAGAAAGGAGTCCTGGATAGGTTGTTTAAAAAGGACCCTCAGATCTTTCTCTGCCTGCCGTGCTTCTCTCAGTCTAAACTTCGCGGTGGGTGGGTCATATGGTCTGTGCACCCATGTGGTCCCCTTTCCTTAATTGATGTGGGGAGTATTTCACTGCCTACGTAGTTTTCCTTCTCTTTTCTTTACTGAAGAGGCAGACCTCACACGTCACTTCCAACAACAGTATGGAACCAGCATTTGATTAGCCACTTTTGAGCACAACCAAAAGTGCCATAATAGGACAGGCATGAACATACGGCTAGGACTATGGGATGTATTCGCTTGTCAGCAAGAGATATAGCTGGGTCTCTAGGTAGGAACAACGCGGCCCCAGAGGTGCTCTTGAGACGAGGTGCTGGATCTGGGTGGGTTCCTGAACCTGACTGCTTGGAAGTTCCTAGCACTGTAATTTCGGAAGGAATGGTTGGGTCCCACTTTAAGAAATTGAGTGCAAATGCTTCAGCTGGTTTAGATGGTATTTCTATTCCCTTCCTAAAATCTGCTTGCCTTCCCATTGAACGTGGTCGTAAAGTGGATTACGTTAATGTGCTGGTGCCTCTGATAGCACACCCTCCAGCCCATCTACATTTTAAGGCACCTACAGCATGCTGCACGCACAATCAAGCCTGGGCGATCTAGCCGGCTGCACACTGCATTCATTGACTTCAAGCAAGCATATGACACCATCCCTAGGCAGGCACTCTGGGAGCATCTGCAGCGCACACGCATGCCCACTTCCTTCTTGTCCGTCATTAAAAACATGTACGATGCTGATGAGTATATTTTGAAGGATGGAGAGAAGAATGCTCAGGTGCACCCTAACACAGGTGTGAAACAGGGCTGCCCTTTGTCCCCTCTGCTTTTCTCTCTGTATATTAATGACATTGATGAAATTGCGGAGGGGGTGCAAGGTGCTGTCACGGGTACGGCTGAATTCTATGTGACGCACATGTTATATGCTGATGACCTGACTTTGATGGCCAACGATCCTGTTGCGTTGCAGACCATGTTGAACCGCTTGCATGCGTATGCTCAGAGGAAGCACTTAGTCATCAACACAGTTAAATCTGAGGTGGTGCACTTCAATTCCTCTGGGTCGGACCTGCCTGTTTTTCATATTGGGGGGGTGCCACTGGCACACAAGGAGTCTTTTAGGTACCTTGGCATGATGTTCCACAAGTGCATGAGCATGGCCAAGTCCTCTGAGCATGCAACTGGCCCCTTCATGGCGTCTGCATTTCGGGTTCGTCAATTTGTTCGTGAGAATTTTCTGGCAAATAGGCCGTACGTGTCTCTGTGGCTTGGGAAGACGTATGTGGTTCCAGCTGGAATGTATGCAGGCCAAGTGTGGGGCACTGAATACATTTAAGGGGGCAAGGAATTTGCAAGTGATCTGCAAGTGCGGCACATGAGTTATCTTAAGAGCACGCTGGGTGTTAAGCGTACAACTACAAACTGGGCTGTCCTGAGGGAGTGTGGTCATGAGCCGCTTCAGTTTTACTGGTTTAGGTCTGTTGTCAAAATGTATAATAGCATGCTGAGGTCTAACAGTGAGACGTTGAGAAGAGTGTTGAAAGCGGATTTGAATATTCATTCGCGTGAGCCAGCCTGCTGGACTGCTCAAGTTTTAGATGCTTTTCAAGGCTTACGGCGCTGTGATTCCTTTGTGCAAGCTCTGCGGCAGGGCACTCCTATCCCTATTAAAGAGTTTACTGATGACCTCAGACACAGGCTGCGGGCAGTGTGGAGAGATGTTGAGGGAGTGAACCCGCGGGACACATATAGTAAGCTGGCAACTTACCAGTCTCTTTTTGCAGTGCCTTTTGACCATAACGTGCGTGCCCCTGCCCGTTTACCAAGGCACATGCATTTGGATTTGTCTCCACATGTCATGACGAATGTTAGCCGTTTCAGACTTAGGGCACACACACTGAAGGTGGAGACAGCAGCTTGGGATACTCGGAACACTCTTTTGTGTGATCGCTGTTCTTGTGATGAGATTCAAGATGAGGCTCATGCCCTTTTGGTGTGCAGAGACGCAGATGTTTGTGCTTTGAGAAGAAAGTACGCTTACCTGTTCAACTGTTTCTCTGGTGATTTTTCAATGGAGCAACCATTTTTACAACAAGCCAGTGTCCAGGATGCTTCTGATTTCCTCTTGCAACACAACAACAAGCTTTTTTCGTTTGTTTCTGAGCTTATGGACATTATGTTGGCTGGCGAGGACCAGTCACAGGCCGATCAGCCGAACAGTCTGGCTGAAGGTCCCCCTGTGTAAATCTAAATCTAAATCTGATAGCACGCATATTTAAGGTTTATTTTAGTGGATCTAGGATCCCTACATTTGGAAGGTAGCATAACTGAGCCCCATTTATAAAAAAAGGAGATGTTTCAAATCAGCGGTCCCTATGACTCAGGCTGGGCATGTTTTAAGGAAAAAAGCAGGCGAAGAATTATGCTGCCACACCAGGCAGAAGAGCATGCTGTTGTTCTGGCACGAGTTAAACCAATAAATGCTTGGTTGCAATCCTTGCAGAGTGATGCATCCCAACTTTACACAAGTGCTTGGAGTCACAAAAAATACCAAGAGCACAGGCCAGCAGTCGATGGAACGCAACAGTTCAATGTGACTCCTCAACAACAAAAGGCAAGAGAAATGTGATGAAAGCCTTGCCTCTTCCAATGGTGCCTCTACATGCCCCAGGCATGCACAGTAAATCAATATCGAACAAAAGAGGCAATCATGCTGATAGTCCGTTCTGAATGCCATAAGTAGGCACCTCTCCCTCTCTTTCTCTCCCTCTCTCTCTCTCACTTTGCTCATCCGCACACTTAGCCTACCAAAAAGCATAAAATAACTCCGCAAGGAGGGAAAGAACCATGGTATTTGATATAGGTTACAGCACAGTTCCCAAAAATGCGACAAGCTCCGACAAACAAAAAAATCAAAGGTACAGTCTCACAAAAGCCTACAGCGAGTGGTAGCTGTGCACTCAAACAAAAAAAGTGGTGCAGTCCCAAGCTTTCAATGGCCAATTCAAGGTGTAAGGTGGCACATTTCACGGCTTTGGCTGCTTAAAAGAAAAATTAAACTACGTAGGCAGTGAAAACACTCCCCGTATCAATTCAGGAAAAGAGGATACCTAGGCCAATATACATATATGAGTAAAATGAAAAAGGTGGGAGTCTTTACTAGCCACCGACCAGCGCACATTACATGGTGTGACTCACTGTTGCTTACAGCGCTGGCTGATGGGTCCGTCCTTACTGCACTTTGGCTAGCCTCACTCGTAGACACCCGCTTTTTAAAAAAATATTCCTCGATGCTCTTCTCAAAAGCACTTGTGTCCCGGGACTTACACCTTCATACATGCATTGTGTTCTCTGGTTGTGTGTTGCTGCCACTGCAGACAGGAGCATGTTGCAGCTGCATGCGCAATAGACCCCATTGCAGGTGCATGTAGTCGCCCTCCCCTAGGGGCATTCAATGCAACGGGTTTGATTGCAGGCGTGTTTGCAATGAATCCGGTTGCAGGTACGTGTAGTGGCCCTGTATGGCTTGCATGTCAGCCGACCTGGTTTGACATGCATAGACCCATTGAAGCCGTCTCTCGGTCTTGGGAAGCAGTTGGTAACTCTTGTTTGCAGGCCTCCTCTAACAATGTCTCCTATAAAGCCTGTCTGAAATTACCCCTCAATCTCCATCTATCCCTCCCCATGCGCGCTAGATGAACACAAGCACAATCTGGAGCACATCCTGCCAACTTTGCACAAGGCTTTGCAGCCCATGCGCCTACACGGAAGCCCTGAGCATTTCAACCCTGTAATGCATAAGTGCAGATCCATCACAACGCATGTCCCCAAGTATCTGTTTGCATCCACACACCAAAGGCCATGAGTAACCTCACATGCCATTCCAGGCGTTGCTGCTCTTTCTAAACAGCTCCAGCACACGCATTGTACACATCACAGCACACGCTGCTTGCACACCTTGAAGTAATCCACTAAATACCAGCCCTCGTTTGGTGCACCGTTTACAGGGCACCAGCGAGAAGGGTTGGGCATGTCGTGTGCACATGGTGCAGGCGGCTGCTGAGAAAGCAGCCTATTTGCACGGGGATGCTGGCAATAATGGGGGTTGGCACCAAAGGAGGAGGCATGTGTAAAAGGAGACCAGGTAGGGTCCTCCCTCCATCGAGTGGGCACCTTGTCCAGCGCCAGCGTGTACACCTCCAGGTCTCCCTCCCTACAAAGTTTTTCACGTTTCATTCGAGTAATACACAGCTTAAAAAACAAGGTAAAGCGCAGAAATTTGAGTGTGCACCTTGTCCAACGCCAGCGTGTACACCTCCAGGTCTCCCTCCCAATGACGCTTCATAGCACTCATGAGGTAGTATACAACTTGAAAATGGGTGAGAAATGCAGGGTCAGCGTGAGTCTCCCTATGTTAAAATGACGTTGATGATGTAAATTGTGCTGGGGGGAAAAGAAGCCACCTTTACGCTTAATAAGAACACAGCAAGCAGGAGCATGTGCAGGGGGAACACTCCCAAGCTTGAGAAAGATCTGCCAAAAGACCACCCTGATGCATATGGATGCAGACGTGCATTAGATCAACTCATGCACACAGCATGCATATGCAAGCATGATGCGCTGCGATGCGCTTCATGTGTTTGCAGTCGGCACACACACCTGGTGATGTGCATGCGGGTCATCGACTTGTAGTTTGCAATCCGCAGGGAGGAGAAGGACTCATCAAAGTGCACACCCGCGTAGCACACACACAAGTACAGGTAGGTCCCAAACACGAGGCCCACAGCCGGCGTTGCCAGCAGCCAGAAGTAGGCCAGCATGCCGCCATAGTACAGGAAAAACTGTGGAGCGTGTGTGTGAATATGTGTGTGTCTGCGTGCGTGTGGATGCGTGAGACACAGACACAGGAAAAACGGAGAGGCCAGCATGCCATTTGCAGCGCAGAAAAAAGCTGTGGTGGATACACGAGTGGCTGACTGAGTAGGTCAGTCATCCGATCAGCTAAAACTCTGCCGTTCTGCATACCAAAGCAAATAGCTTTTAAGGCAACGTATGTGCTTGAATGAACAGAGCAATGCTCCAGCTTGCCATTGCTCTGTACCAGTCTTCCAAAGATTGCTGCCATTTTTGTGCTCTCCTTCTTTGTGATTCTCATGTTCCAGAGACACCTCTCTGTAACAAGAAACCTAGACAGCAAGAGCCTTCAATCAGTGCAGAGAGCACCTAATAACACATTGCGTCAACTTGCTTGCTTTCTGCTGCAGCAGGGCCATGGATTGCATCAGGTGACATGGTGTGCACTAATAGAAGCGCAGACACAACAACAAGACAGCATTGGCACAGAGGCACATGCCACATAAGCCCAACTTGCATGCATGCAAGTAAGCCCAGGAGCCACCTGGACCTCTACCTAAACACACCCCTGGTCCAGATCCTTCCTCCCACAGCATCAGAGTGCCAAAAGGAAAGACTCAGCACACCAGGTCCGGCTGTGTGCATTAAGGAAAGGCACCCTTGAGAGTGCCAGAAACGAAGCTTGCACACCTCGGACTGCACCCACACTCACCTGCACTCGTGAGATTGCAGCCAAGGACCCATGGGCTGCACACATGGCTGTGCGCGTGACCGCGATGGCCTCCGGGATGTCGAACACTGCCATGGCAACCTGCAAGAAAAGCATGTGCGCTATCTTCACGTGGCGTCTGCAAGACGAGCGCGTGTGCCAGCTTTGCATGGTGTGAGCAAGGAAAACATGGCATCTGCAAGTGGAGCACGTGTGTCACCTCAATATGAAGAATGCACAAGAAAATGTACAAGAAAAGGGTGTGTGTGTGTGTGTGTGTGTGTGTGCCAGCATTGGATTTTGTTCGCATCAAGAGTGTGGCATCTGCAAGAAGAGCACGCGTGCCAGCTTTTATGTGGCGTCTGCGGGAAGGCATCCGCGAGGAAAGTGTACGTGTGTGCCAGCTGTACGATTGCAAGAAGGGCCTGTGTACACCGGCATTGTATGGCATCTGCAAAGGGCGCATGGCATATGCAAGATGAGTGTGTGGGCTAGCTTCGTATGGCTCTTGGTCCAAACGAAATTGCAGTGCAGGGCTGGAGGCTCACACGCACAGTCCTGCAAGGCAGAGGGACATGAATCAATAGCAGCTTGCCCTGGTTGAGGTGTGAGGCTCATTTAATGCTGCTGAAGTAGGCTCTTTTGGATTGATATGGGAAGCTTGCAGGTGCAGGGCAGCACACTTGTTGTTAAGCTGCTGTGGCGCGAGGTACTGATGGGCCTTATATTGAGGACTGCGCAGAGTGGTAGGCATGCTGCAGCCAAGGCACATGCAGAGTGGCATTCATGCACATTCAAGGCGCCACCGTGGAGCACCATGGGCATGTATGGAGCACCGAGCTATGCCTGAAGGCGGGACACAAAGGTGTGAGATGCTTGATGTAAGCTCTTGCGGAGCCATCACAGCCTAGCCGTCCAGATGCCATGCCAGGAGTGTGCGTCCCCTGAGGAGTTAAGTGCAGGCTTTTAACTGCTTCCAAGTGATGAGAACGGGTGGGTGCAAGCAGCAAGGCTCACCTAAATGATGCCTGGGTACAATGCCATGCAACACACTTCTACTTAATCCAGAAGGAACCATCACTAAGTGCACTAGCAAGGCTCACCTAAATGATGCCTGGGACAATGCCATGCAACACACTTCTACTTAATCCAGAAGGAACCATCACTAAGCGCACCAGCAAGGCTCACCTTAATGATGCCTGGGTACAGCCCCAGGGTCACCTTCTCCAGGACTTGACGCAGGCCTTGGGGGTCGGGGAAGTGCACCTGCTCATACTCGCGGTACCACCTGTGTGTGTTTGTGTGTGTATGTGTGCGTGTGCGTGTGTATGTGTATGTGTGTGTGTGTGTGTGTGTGTGTGTGTGTGTGCGCGCGCTCGGCCTTTTGGCTAGCGTAGACTTCTACTTTTACTTTGTGTGTGTATGTGTGTGTGCGTGCACGCGCTTGGACCACGCGCGCACATGCCTGATATGACCTATGATCGTATACGCGTGGTCTTGCATGAGTTTTGGAAGCGGAAGTGCAGGCTTCACACAGTGGAGGTAAACTCCTGAATACATTCTTGATGACCTTGATTTTCCATGAAGGCAAATGAAGCATGGAATGCACATGCAGAGTGCCAAGGCACCATTTTGTTATGGCAGGGGGATGCAAGTCAGCATGGGCTCCTCTCATCTAGGCCCTTTAAGGTGATTTGTTCCAGCATCCTGGCTGGCTTGGTAATACATGGATAGACGCCCCCATACAAGGGTCACAAGGGTTACAAGGGAAGAAGGCCTCCGTCAAGGCGTTCGGCTGCTAGCCCATTCACAAATGCAAAATTAAGAAGGAAAACAATACGTTTTTTTTGTTTTGTTTCTGGTGACAGTTGGTAAAGACGGCTGGTAAGGAAAAAAATGTTCATGTCCAGTCAACGCCCCCATACTCACCATCCCACACTAGAAAGGACAGGCCTGCATGCTGCGCATGTCCCGAGGCAAACTTTAGGCTTCAAGCACACTAAAACACGTTCTCATGCGTCTCATGCATCACATGCGCACCTGGACAGGGGACGCACGCCCTCCTTGCCCAAGTTCTCATGCCGGATGCTCATCCCATGCATCTCTTGCGCACCTGAACAGGGGACGCACGCCCTCCTTGCCCAAGTTCTCATGCCGGATGCTCATCCCATGCATCTCTTGCGCACCTGAACAGGGAATGCATGCCCTCCTTGCCCAAGTTCTCATGCCGGATGCACATCTCCACGCCCAGCTCCAGCAACAGCATCAGGCTCACTGCAGTGCTGAGGTGTGCCATCGCATGTGCCCCCGCAAACAGCAGCTGCGGGAAAAACCACCCAACAGGTACGATCGCTCAAAACATGTCCAGCTACAAAATGGCAGAGGCACACCGTAATGGTGAGGTGTGCCATCGCATGTGCGCTCCCGCAAAAAGCAGCTGCAAGTCAAATCACCTAACAGATATGGTTGCCCAGCAGATTCAGCTGAAACAAGGCAGACTGCCTGCAATGCTGAAGCGTGCCATCGCATGTGCCCCCGCAAACAGTAGCTGCTGGAAAAATCACCCAACAGGTACGATTGCTCAAAACATGTCCAGCTACAAAATGGCAGAGGCACACCGTAGTGCTGAGGTGTGCCATCACATGCGCGCTCCCGCAAAAAGCAGCTGCAAGTCAAGTCACCCAACAGGAATGGTTGCCCATCAGATTCAGCTAAATCAAGGCAGAGACTGCCTGCAGTGCTGGGGTGCGCCATCGCATGTGCATTCTTGGAAACAGCAGCCTCAAACCAAGTCACTTGACAGGTTTGATTGCATGTTAGGCGACAAAAGGAAGACTGCCTGCAGTGCTGGGGTGCGCCATCGCATGCGCCCTTGCGAGCAGCAGTTGCAAGCCAGGTCACCAAAAACAGGTACAACCGCTCAGACAGTGCAGTGCACAGGTGCTCTAATGTAAACTGTCAATAAGAGCAGGACTCAAATGCTGTATGTGACATGCAAATACGGTAGTTAGTATGCACCAATGCAGTGCGCAGGTGCTCTGACGCGAACTGTAAATAGAATATAGGAATAACTAATGATTCATGACTCATGCATGCTATACCTGCACAAGCACGTGCAAAAGCAGAGGAGAACCACAGGCACCTTGTGCACACTTGCAGATTTAGGTATTTTCAGATATGCACGGAAGGATGCTTTGCATTTTAAGGGGGAAAAGTGTTGTAAACTGTAAACTGGACACGCACAGCTGTAAATACCAGCTTGAAACATAGAGCTCCTGTGACCCTGTTGCTTAAATATATGAGCATGCATGTCAACTCAAAACCACAGGGGATTATAACTTGCCCATCCACATGCCTCAAAAACACAATCCCTCTCCATAAGGATGAAACACACGCACAGCCACTCTCTTTTGGGCCGGAAAACATGCACGACCATCCCTTAAATTTTGGACGCACCCGCGTCAGCACACCACCCCCACGGGCGCACAGCCACGGCCATAAATGCCGCGCGCGCCACTGATTCCGTGGCTGCTGCTGCTGCTGCTGCTGCTGGCCTCCTTGGGTTGAGGCCCTCTCCCCCTGCCCAGCTCCGTTGTGTGCCTGCCCTGAGGCTGTCTGTGGTTTTGGGCGTCCCTGGACGTCGACAGGGCCTGAGATAGACCCCACACCTCCCACTTGCGCAAAGCCATAGCACATGAGGCCCATAACGATCACCATGCCCAGGGACACATAGCTCTCCATGAAGATTGCCCACAGGGTGTCCTGCAGGCACATGGAGTCGAGCAAGCAGCAGCAACGCATGTGACTTTTGAGGACAGCCTGTTTGTTTCACTGCACAGAACAGCAAGCATGCACACTTTTGATCGCTGCCCAGCAAACAGCAGACATGATTCCCCACGACCCTAACACAAGAGGGCATCCCGTGTGTACAACCAGAAGCAGGGAAACAAACTGCATGCAGATCCGAAACCTCCAAAAAGATAGGCTTGGGGATGCTATTTATGCATCAGGGTTACGCATAGGTGCACAGTATATATTGCAAAATGCCGGGCAATATATCATGCAAGGAGCATATGCCGATGTTCCAGTGAGGCTTGCACAGGATGCTTTCCTCGCGCAAGGTCCTCTTCAGAAGCATGGCGCCCGAGAGCACATCACTCACAAAGCATGTTGAGTCAGCGGGAAGAGGCACTGCTGGCCTAAGGTAGATTTACAGCTGAGGCATCAAAAACCCTTTTAGACACTTCACCACACCTTTGGACAGGGAATACAACCCAGAGCTGAAGTCTCTAAGGATTCCCCTTTCAAGAACTAGGCACCGATGAGTTCATTCTCCTTAAGAATTTCCTAAGTCAAAACCACTCCTACAACAATGCCCCACACACCAATGCCCAGTACAAAGTCCCACACGCACCATGTAGATGCCCACAAAGGCAAGCACAGCTGTCCAAGCATTGTCGGCATCGAGCGCAGCTGCCACTCCACCCTCAAAGTCGATGCCCAAACCCTGTATATTTGTGAGCATGTGTGTGTGTGTGTGTGTGCATGCGCGTGCGCGCGTGCGTGCGTGCGTATGTGTGTGTGTGTGTGCGCGTGTGTGTGTGCGCGTGTGTGTGCGTGCGTGTGTGTGTGCGTGTGTGTGTGTGCGTGTGTGTGTATGTGTATGTGTGTATGTGTGTGCGCGCGTGCGCGCGCGCATTACCATTGAGACCCACCAGCATCAAATGATTGCATGTATGACCATTTTCTACCTATGCACCTGGATGAGCCTGTGCACGCAAGAAGGAGCGGAGGAGAAGGAGGTGGTTCCCGGTGGGCATTTTCAGGGGACTCTCAATATTACATGTAGAGGAATGCTATAGAATTTGACTGACGCTTTGGAGGGTGCACTGTAGGAAGGAATTGGGAATTGACATTGGTAGCCGGCAAGAAGAACAAGCCAGCACAGGCCTTTATGAAGCCAAGGGAAGGAAGAGGTCCAGGCAATCTCACGGCTGATGCCATTTGAAACATCGAGTACTGCCATTTGAAGGTGGCATGGAATAATTCCATTTGATAGTAGCATCGAAAAATGCCATTTAAACTATCACCAAGTTGCTCTCAAAGACGCCCTGTGAAGCTGTGTGGCAACATGCAAATGGTGGTGCAGAGCTTCTTGAAACAAAAGTCATCCACTCTAGCTTTGCTGTGCTGATGCTGACCAGAATCTGTCAGGTATGATCACTACAGGAGTGCAAGCCTCTCCAAGCGATAGGGGCCAACGCAGTGGCCTTCATCTCACACACACATCTCAGATGCACAAGTGAGCAAGTTACCTTGAGCAGCAAGGGAGCAGGGCCATGCCGCTGTCTTGAGCATCGCGGCATCACGGATACCACCAGCAGGTAGTACCAAATGCCACCAATGAGGTCAAATCTGCACGGCGTGAAAAGAGGGAAGAGCATGTGAGGTCAATTCTGCAACCAGATCTGCACCACAGCCAGCGCAAGCAGGTGAGAGTGAGGGATGACCTGCCCTCATCACGGCCAGTGCAAGCACATGAGAGTGCGAGGGCATGTCACTTTCTTATATACACCTTCAGCCTACAGGACAGAGAAGCTGATGCAATGTGCGCAAAGACAGAAACACAAAACGTGAAGTATTTGCCAATTGTGAGGTGCCTGCAAGTCTGTATGAACAGCACAAATACGGAATAAGGAGTCACGAACGCACCTTGAAAGAGGTCTCATTAAAAAGACAAAGCACAACATTCAGCTCCTACAGCTCTACTCACTTTGTGTTTTGGAGCCTAAACAAGTGAAGGTTCTTCTTGCCAAGGTTGCGTGAGCGATCTGGTGTTGGATAAGCAGCCTGCAAATGTAAGTCGAAGACATGCATGGACATAGTAGTGGTTGATAAGTTGATGACACGCGTGGACAGAGTGATATTGAAATTAATGACACACGTAAACAAAGTAAGTGGCCAAGTTGATGACACGCGTGGATTGAATAGTTGTGAAGTTGATGACGCACGTGGAAAAAATAAGTGCTGTTGGAGAGGCAGCCTGCGAAGGTAAAAGAGGAAAGTCTACACCAGCCCAAAGGCGGCCTTTGGGCTGGCCGCGTGCATTTAGGTTTCCATATTGAATAGGCAGCCTGCAATAGGTAAGTGAATGACACACATGGACAAAGTAAGTGGTTGAACAATTATAATATTCTCAATGCGCACAATAGGCCTTGGACTGCTTTTTTTTTAATCATTTTGGTGGAAAATCCACTCTGCTTCAACATCCTCTGAGGAAGTGCAACCTCCTGTGCGCGCGAAGGCATCTCTAATTTCATTTACAAAGATGTCAAATCTTTGTAAGGACTTCTTTTAAATTGGACTAGGAACCCAGGCCCAGGGGCTGTGGCTGAAAATTTGAAGATGGCGGTGGTGGTGGTGGTGATGGCGACGATGATCATGGGTTTCATGTGAGTTCATGAGGCAGCAGCACAAGTGCCCATCGATTGTAGTCTTTTGCTCCAAATTTGACCACGCTTTCACACAGAGGGGGAACACAAGCACTAAGCTACGGTGCCTGCGCTTGATGCCCTGCAACGGCACAGCACAGGTGCAGACAGGCACATTACAAGATGTTTGCAACCTCGTCAGCAATGCCCTGTGATGGCAAAGCGCAGGTGCAGACAGACACACTACATTTTTTTCTCTGACCTCGTCAACAAGGGACACTACCTCCAAGCCCCATCTGCCGATAGGACAGAGGCGGGCGTACATGGCAACAACAGGGTTGTTTTTCAGCGCCAAGTAACTTCCTGTCATAGCAGTACCTGGCGTGCTTGCCGGCAGACTTGCATGAGGCTGGTGCACCTGACAGGCATGATGCTTGTATCAAAGAGTTCAGCTCAGAGACGAACACAGCAGTACTTCCTTTTTATTGGTGCACCTGATATGGCATGCTGGTTCATACGCACAATGCGTACACAATGTCGAAAGGCGTGGCTCAGGCGAACCTGACATGCATGTAGAACCTCTCCATTGGCGGACCTGACATGACATGAATTGTCTTCATTATTTTCATTGTGCACAATAACACCAGGCGTGACTCAAGCCCACCTGACATGCGTTCAGACCCGCTGCATAGGCGCACCTGATACGACCTGTAATATCGCCATTGTGGAAACTGACATTACAGACGTGACTCGGCTGTACCTGGCATGCAATGCAATGTCACCATTATTATCAATGTACACAAAGGCAAAAGACATGACGCAAGCATACCTGACATGCGTACAGACCCTCATCCTCAGCCGCGTAAGGCGGCTCCCGCACGGGCAGCGCGGGCAGTTGCTGCTGCTGCTGCTGCTGCTGCTGCTGCTGCTGCAGGCTGTGCAAAGGGGAGGTCAAGCCAACACCCCCCCCCTGGCCCAGGGAATGCACACTGCCATTCTCGCTTCCGCTCTGCGCAGCAGGACCACCCCAGCAACCGTTCTCACTCCTGGTGTGCGCACTGTTGCTGCTTGTGAGACCATTCACGCATTTCTTGGGCATTCCAGTGCTGGCCTCAGAAATACCATTCTCACCCTCTCCCTGCACCCCATCGCTACTCTTGCAACCGCCCTCACTCTCAACCCGGTGTGCTCCATTGCAAGCCCCTCCCCCATTCTCAAACAAGCTCGGCATTGGCTTGTTTTGCCCCACCCCATGACCACAGCTGTCACGAAGTTTGGGCATCCCATTCGCTGTGATGAGCGGGGCTGCAGCTCCAGCACCACTACTGCTGCACTTTGCTGCCAATGCTTCTGCCCCAGCGACCGTGGTCGTGGAGCTCGCGGTGCTGCTGCCGGCGCTGTCCTCAGCCGAGCGCCGCACTGGCACGCTTACATCATTTCGCCTGACCTGCTCTTGTGCGTGGTGGTGGTGGTGGTGGTGGTGGTGGTGGTGGTGGTGGTGGTGGTGATGCTGACCCTGCTGCTGCTGCTGCTGCTGTTGCTGTACCTTGGGTGTGTTGTTTGCGCGTGGAGGCTTTGTTGCGGACTTGAGGCCTGCATGGTTGTGTATGGCGCATGCACACTCAACAGTCATGCACACACACATTATGGTTGCCTTGGTGATTGGTCCATCGCCTGCATTTTGGCAAAGCATCTTGATCTCGGCAAGCATGATGCGTTTTGTTGCCAAAGTGTGCGCATCTTGATCTCGGCAAGCACCATGCATTTTGGCAAGCATACTGATCAAGCAGGCGCCGTTGTAAGTCTGAAGCCCCCACATTCGAGCTGCCCATGTGCACGGAAGTTGCACGGATGGCCTCTAAGAATTTCCACGTAAGCTTGTGCTTGTGATTGTAAAGGTTGTGATTGTGTGCACAGGTTGCATTCCAGGCCAGTATGCAGACACAGATGGTCATCAGTGGGGGCAGACACAGATGGTCATCAGTGGGGGCAGACACAGACGCAGACAGGTGGGCACAGACGCAGACAGGTGGGCAGGCACAGATGGTCATCAGGGCATCAGGCTGCCTGTCTTGGCAAGCACTGCAAACAACCGCTCAGCTGCTCCATGGCTCTTCTTTTCCATCATGGCTGTTCCTGTTTTCAGCATGGCTCTTCTTTTCCATTATTGCTTTTCTCTTCTACCCAGCCTGTCTTGGCAAGTTGTTGCGAACGCAAAGGTTATTTTTGTCGCTTCATTGCCTGATCACAGCTCTACCTTTTCATCACTTTCATCACGGCTCTTTATCTAAATTCAGGCTGTCTCAGCAAGCACCTCCGATGACCATTCAGTCACTTCATGAACCTGATCATGGATCATTTTTTTACCATGGCTCTTTATCCAAATACAAGCTGCCTCAGCAAGCACCTTCAATGACCGATTCAGTCACTCCATGAGCCTGAGTACAGCTTCCTTTCTCACCATGGCTCTTTATCTAATCACAGGTTGTCTCAGCAAGCACCTCCAATGACCATTCAATCACTTCACGTGCCTGGTCATGGCTTCCTTTTTTACCATGGCTTTCTTCTAATTAAAGGCTGTCTCAGCAAGCACCTCCAATGACCATTCAGTCACTTCATGTGCTTGAGCACGGCTTTGCTAACTCCCCTCATGCAGGTGCAAAGGAAATTGCCAAGAAACAATGTACGTTGCTGCCAGATCATCTCGCACTGTCCAGCAACACCATGTACACCCCCCGGGCCCTGCCCACCTTCAAAACCATTCGGCGCAGGAGTCCCTTTATTCTGGAATGCCCTAGACAGACCGCCTTGCACGGCGGGCACAGGCTGCTTTGGGGTGAATGGCTGCGCTGCTTTTGCAGAGGAGGAGCACTCCGCTTCAAACTCAGCTGAGGTCCAGCAGGGAGATGGGGAGCCCAATTGGGTAGGTGAGGGCTGCGACGCAGTGCGGCTGGGGGTGGAACTGAAGGGGCTCAGCCTGGGGCTACCAGCAGCAGCAGCAGCAGTTGCGATGCTACCGGGACTGGTGCCTGCAGCTCTTCCGGGATCTGCACTGGCAGCAGCTCCTGAAGGCATGCCGTTTGCCATGTGCGGCAGGTCCACCCATGCGTCTTCGGCCACTGTGGCTGCCAAGCTGCTTGCCACCCCCTTGGCCCCTGCAACCCCTTGGCCCAAGGAAATGGAGCCAGTGTGCATGTCAGGGCTACCCGGGATATTGAAGGGCACGCATGGGGCGTCGCCATCCGACCAACAAATGCTGTCGCTTTGCACGTTGCGTCCCAGGCCTAAAACTCCCAAATCACCACGCTCAAGAGGTGTGCTTGCGTGTGAGTTGGGGGGGTGGCTGCGCTCCTGGGCATCAGAGGCTCGGGGCTGCTTACCGTGGAACCCTCTTGCAAGTTCAAGGATGGTGATTGGATGAGGCGCGCTTGCGCTGCATTTGGGACCTGAGGCCAGCAACAGGGCATCTCCTTCAATGCCATTAACCGCAACTGCTGCAGCAGCAGGAGCTGCAGCGGATGCAGGTGGTGTGCCAGCACCAGTGCTGTGAGACGCAGGGCTTCTGGCCGCTGGTGGGTTGAAAGTGATATAGGTGGGGAGGCTTGAAGGTGTGGAGGGTCCGCGGGGCTCGGGAGCAGAGGGAGGCGCAGAGGGAGAGAGGGAAGGCGAGACAGGGGGCCCTGTTGGTGCGGCACATGTGGGCGTCTGTGGGTTAGGGTGGGGCGGTGCCGCCAAGCCAGTGCTGAATGTTCCAGCCCAATCTGGAAGCCTGTGGGGGGGTGCGGGTGGAGTGATGTAGCTGCTGCCAGCGATAGGTGAAGGGGGTGGACTGGACGGGCGCGTGGGGTGGGCGCTTGGAGGAGGGCATGAACAAGGCTGGAGGGCAGCCGAGTACCTGCAGCACCAGAGGAAGTAAAGGGACCCAATAGGTGACAGGGGTGCACTATAGAAGGGCGCAAAGGATGGATAGTTGGGGTAAAGCACGAGCATGGCTGGAGGGAGGTCCAGTGCCTGCAGCTCCAGGGGAAGTAGGGGTCCGATGAAAAAAGCTTGCTTTCATTTTCAGGAATTGTCAATGTCACACATCACTGGTTGATATCCCAGGTTTCACCGGTGAGCATGATGTTGCTGACACAATTCAAGAGCTGAGAGGCAAAGGAGACGCTCACGAGCTTATCCTTGACCCGGCAAGCGTAACAGCTGCAAGTTTAAAGCCTTCAGAAACAAGAACATGCAGCGCAAACATCTCCGCGCCCATTCTGCTGAGGCAGAAAGGCACCTCAAAGCTTGAACACAGCCCCTGCAATGGTTGAACTCTCTGAGTCCATCCACAAGCACAGGAATCCACAGCAAGGAAGCGTGCAAGGGAGAATAGTTTGGCCAGCACACAGTGCGGCCATGAAAGAGAAGGCACAATCAAAATGCTCAAAAATACTAACAATGCAGCGGACGCATTGGCTGCGAAGTCCTCCACAGCAAGGAAGCATGCAATGGAGAGCATTTGGCCAACACACAGGGCGCCCCTGAAAGAGAAGGCACAATCAAAATGCTCAAATACTACTACTAATACAGCAGTTGCGTTGGCCGCGAAGTCCTCCACAGCAAGGAAGCATGCAAGGGAGAACATCTGGGCACAGCGTGGCCATGAAAAAGCAGGCATGTGCAAGTTGGTAAAAAACACTTACAACGCAGCGGTTGCGTTGGCTGCGTGGTCCTCCGCAGCAGGAAAGCGTGCCAGGGAGAAAATGTGGGTGGGGTGCAGGAAAGCACCCCCTCCTCCCTGTGTGACCAGGTGCTCAGGGTCAAACGTGTGGTGCAGCTCGCGTCGCCTGCAAGGCAAGTGTGTATGCCAAATTCATCAACTTGGGCACCATGGAGAGGACAAAAGGCTTGCGCACATTTCAATGTTCTGCAAGCAAGGAATGAGTCAATGCCATTCAAACGCAAAGGGAAAGCCCACCCACAGCTGCTTTTAAACCAGGACAAGCTACTCACTTTGCACAGCAGGATTGGCATAGGTCCGCGTTTGCGTCCAAGAGGCGCTGGATTGGATCTGGTTGTGGACTTGATGGACGCGCGACATCTGCAGGGTGTTAGACCACGCATTGATTGCATGTGTGTGTGTGTGTGTGTGTGTGTGTGTGTGTGTGTGTGTGTGTGTGTGTGTGTGTGTGTGCGCGTGCGCGTGCAGGTTTGACAGTCCTAAGCTGAGTGCCGCATCTCTCTCTATAGTTCATGACCTTGAACGGTCCATTTGACCACACAGCAGGAGGGCAGGGCGTCAACTGTCAAACATTGGGCTGCAAGGCATGTAACACAGCACGGCATTGAACTGTGCATTGAACTGCACAGCGCAAGTGCACAGCATGATGCTCATGCACTTTAGATGCTACCACGTTTTTGGAGCAATGCATGCGACACACACAATTGCTAAGGAGCCACAATGGTCAAGCAGAGCCCCCTAAGCAATTCAGTTCTTGCAAATATACCCCGCCCCCTCCCCCCCCCCCCTTGTACATATGCTGGAGGTGTTTGTGCTCCTCGTTCCAGATCATGTAGCAGAACACAATGCACACCAGCTTGAGGTGCCAGGCAGCACTATAAAATACGCACCTGCTGGAGGTGTGTGCTCCTTGCCCTAGCTCATGCAGCAGGAAATGGCAAACGCATTCCAATGTTCCAAGTGCTTGCAAACACACACACAATGCACACCTGCTGGAGGTGCCTGTGCTCCTCGTCCCAGCTCATGCAGCAGGATGGATGGCAGATGCCTGGCATGGGCACTGCGCAAGCTCCCTGGTCCCCTCGTCCTCATACGCCTGGAGGAAGGAACAGGTGTTGGGTTGCACTTGAGATATCTATCCATGGCAGAAGCCTGGCATGGGCACTGCGCTTCTTTCACGTGCCCCCTCACTCTCATACGCTCGAAAGGAATGATAACAGGTTTTCGAAGCAATAATCACGACCGACAGTCAGTTTTTTAGCTGGAATCAGCACATTTTGGAGGGCAGATGAGGTCACAGGAGCGCCCCCCTCAGTTTGCTTCCAGGTAAACACGTCCTCACACACCTAACGGGAATGGTCTATTGTCTGTTGTAAACAAAATGGATTATCCATGTGTAAAAGTTATGAACCAATGTCTTGCATTAGTGTGGTTACAGCGCAGTATGCACAGCAGATGAATACAAAGGGGTGCCCACTTCAGCTAGCTCCATACATTTGCAAAAAATATCATTTAGCCTGAACATGGCTGCTGAGACTCCCTTGAAAGGCTGCCTCACATAACTTTGCTGCACTGTGTCGGTCAGATCTCCAAAGAGTTGATGTGCACCTGAGGTCTCTTCCTTCACTCTTTCATAACTTTCTTCTGCACCTGTAACTTTTAGCATGAATGACTGGGACTTCGTAAAAAACGACTTTTTTTTAAATATGTTTGCCAACTAGTAAACCCTTTTTTGGGGCCAGCGCGTGAAACACTTCAAATAAAATGATCTTGGAAGCACAGCATTCAAAATATCTTCTGTGCATCGCTGATTTCTGCTACATATGCTATATCAGGGAAGGTAAGCCTGCGATTTGCAATCATCCTGCCATCCCAAGGAAAATGTAACTGCTATGTTTAGAAGGATTGCAGTGCAATTGGCAATATCCTGGCTGCAGCCAACGATGACCAGCCATTGTAATAAAAATAATAGAGCTGGGTCAACGGGAGGAACGGGTCAACTGGACATAGAGTAAGCAAGTGACTAGTTCAGTTCCATGTTCCTGTACACCTTACTCCATGAACGCTGACTTGAAACAACTGGACTGCTTTGCACCTATAGCTCTTGTGTGTAAGGATAAGGGCACAAGTATAATATAATAGTAATGACTGTGTGTAAGGATAAGGAAACAAGTGTAACTTGATGATTTTGCCTTGGTGTGTAATGATAAGGGAACAACTGTAATTTATGATCATGCCTCTTGTAAGGCTAACGGAGCACCTGTAAATCATAATAATGCCTTCATGTGTAAGGATAAGGGAACACCTACGGCGTCAGGGACACACTGCGCACCTGATACCCTTGCGAGAAGAGGCGGAGCGCCCGCCCAAGGAAATGCTACTACTGTCGCTTTCATCGCTGCTGCCTCCCAGCACAGATGAGGACCTGCAGGCGGCACAGATGAAAGTAAGACATAAGGACACGGCATGGTACGTCACGTACCTTTAAAGCTACCTCCCAGCACAGTCAAGGACCTGCAAGTGGCACAGGCGGAAGAGGAACGCAAGAGCACATCTTTTTATTCCTTTTATTTCCCATGCTGCCTCCCAGCACAGTCGAGGACCTGCAGGTGGCATGGATACAAGTAAATAAAGGGCGTAAGGACAAGACTTGGTGCGTGATGTTTCATTTACCTTTCAAGCTACCCCCCAGCACGGGTGAGGACCTGTTTGATGTGACGGGAGGACACATGCAGCTTTGCTGCTTCTTTTGTATCTGTTTGAGGTATCAAAGGTGCTGATGGCATTGGCAGCAATAGGAGCAGCTTAAGCTCAGACAGGCCAAGATCTAAGCAAGCAAGCAAGTAAGCAAGCATAATTCCAGTTGCAAGTATTGAATGAAGCAAGATGTTCAGGGCAGGAGTCAAACAAGCCGGGGTCATGAAAAAAGACAAATTTGGAACGACACCAAAGGAGACTGCATTGGTATTCACGCAAGCCTGAGGAGGCTGCAGTCGCCCAGAGCAAAACATGAAATGCTCACCATGAATTCATAGGTGTTGCACCTCCACATATTTCCTTGCCACTCAGCATGGGTATGTGCTTGCAAGCCCACGGGGGCTGCAGTGGCCCATAGGAAACATGCAATAAGTGTTGTGCAAAAGAGCAAATGGCATGGCTCGCACACACATTTTCCTTGCACGTGGAACACGATGAGTGCATTCCTTTGAAATCAAAGCTGCACACGTCACAGCCACCTGCATCAACGAGGTGTGAGGGCAATTACTGCTTGTGCATGTGGTTACTACCTAAGGATGCAAATGGTACAGCCACCTGCATTGATGAGTTGTGAGGGCAATTACTGCTTGTGATTATGGACATTACCTATGGCTGCACATGTCACAGCCACCTGCATCAATGTAAGGGTCATCATCCTTTGAATTCATTGCTTTGCATGTCACAGCCACCTGCATCAATGTAAGGGTCATCATCCTTTGAATTCATTGCTCTGCATGTCACAGCCACCTGCATCAATGTAAGGGTCATCATCCTTTGAATTCATTGCTCTGCATGTCACAGCCACCTGCTCAATGTGATGGACATCCTCCTTTGAATTCATTGCTGCAAATGTCACAGCCACCTGCATCAAAGAGGTGCGAGGGCCATCACGGCCATTACCTACATTCCAACAGGTCCAAAAGAAGGCCCATGCAGGGTGTGCGTTTGCATGGAGCTGCTCTGGCTTGCCTCACACAAAACGCACCGCACAACACGCGTCACCCCACAAAAAGAGGGCCATCTCCCACCTTCGAAGCGGTCCAGAGGTAGCCCTGAGCAGGGTATGCGTCTGCATGGAGTTGCTCCTGCTTGCGTCATTACTGCTGCCCTGCTGTTCCTTTTGCTGCGGCTGCGCTGCTGGAGGGGGCTCCGCGCTGTCCCTGCTGGCCAGCAGGAAGTCGTGAACGCCTCCAAATGGTGGGCTGCTGCCATGTTGTGTGGTGCTGGGTGACAAGCTTTGCTTTGGAGTCAGCGCGTGCTCTTGCAGCTGCTGCTGGTGTTGGTGGTTGGGGCTACCTGGGACGGCGTGCACAGCGATGGGGAAGCTGTGGGCGTTGAAAGGGCTGCCTGGAGGCGTGGAAGACATGTGTGTGGCTTTGGGACTGTGTGGGTGTTTTGCAGGGGTTGATGTTGATGGGGCAGGGCCCTGAGGGGTACCACGCGGGCAGGAGCCAAGGGCGATGGGGGGACTTCGGCTACATGGGCAAGGTGTGTGCTGCTCCCCCTCGCAAGCCCTGGAGGCCCTGCCTGCTGGCATGGGCTGTGAGGCAGCAGTGGAAGGGGAAGCAGGGTAGTGCTGTGGAGCCTCAATTGGGATGCCTGCATGTGTACTGTTCCTACCGTCCTCTTTGACAGGACCTCTGCCCTCATTACGGGCAGTTTCCCCATTGTGGACACAAGCACCCTGTGACGCGTTTGGTGCTGGTGCAGCTGCAGGAGCTGCAGCAGATGGTGCTGCGGCCCCTTTTGCCTGGCTGTCATGTTTTGAGCGAGGCAAAGGCAAAGCAAAGGGGGTACCTTCGTGCGCTTTGTGGGAGGAGTGGCCTGTGCCAAACGCTGTAGCAGGAGCTTCAGCACCACGAGGCGCACGCCCTTTGCTGTCACTTCTTCGCTGCTGCTGCTGCTGCTTCTGCTGCTGCTGGAGGGTTGGAGCGCAAGAAGGTGGCGGTTGCCGCGTGGTTTGGGCAGTTGGGGCAGGAGTGCTGGGGACGACATGAGGGCACGGCTTGGGAGGCTGGAAGCTGTGGCGCATGTAGAAGTGCAGGTCACCTGCATGGGAAAGAGGAGGACAAGCATGATCTGTGGGCAGCCATCCCTGGGGTAGGTCAACCTGGCTGCCTCCCATTGCGCTTGTAGTGCTGGCTGCCTTTTTTGTACTGAGCAGCCCTGCCGCAAAACGGTCAAAACTGCATGGCCAGCAGTCAGAAATTCTGACAGTTGGCCCCTTGCTTCTAAAACTGTTTTCATCTGTTGTTGCTGCCCAGCCACGAAACAGGCTTCATCATGGTTGCCATTGCCGTAAATGCAAAGAAAATCTTTGTCTGTTTGCCTGACGCTCAGTCCTTTATCATGCAGACTGCCCTGTATGCAGATCGAACACACTTGGCTGCGAGGGCAACCCTACATGTCTCCTTGAATTAGGAGCCTCGGCTTTTGATTCCACTCAGAGCATGCAAATCAAAGGCCTTTTTAAAGTGCACCACTAAATCTGTCAGCTCTATTTCAGGTTGCTAAGGTGAGCTGAGCAGCTATCAAGCACATGAGCATCTCGCCTGCCAAGTACTCTAAGACACAAGCCTTGTATTAGAACAAACGCCAACACACACATGCACACACACACAAGAACACACATGCACCAACAACGTACCTGCCAGGTGCACTCGTGCACGGCCCCTGAGGTGGCCACGCACAAGCTGCCGCAGGTTGGGTGCTTTGCACTCCTCCTGTAAAGGGCAGAGTGGCAATGAGTCGTGAAAAACACCATAAACAATGATGCATGGAAAGACAGAGGCTGGCAGCTGAATGCTTTTTTTTTCCTGAAGGAGTCTAACAAGTGGCCAGATCCCAGAACAAAGCACTTTGTTTTTTTTCTGTTTACTTTGCTTACATTCTAAAAGAGGGAGCTCTAGGGAGAGTGCCTTGCAACTAGTTCTGCCTTTTTTGTTCAATGCATTTTTGATTGTCTTTTCTCATCAAGGCTTCCATCACACGCTCCAAAAATCGAATTCCACACACTGTTGCCTGCTTGGGTTCCAGGGTGGACGTTTGATAACCCCAAATTGCCACATGAACCATACCCGCACACTCAGGCACATCTGAAATGAGACTATCGATCCTTCTTTTTGCACTTGCAGTCACAATGCAAACATCGTGTTCTGCTGGATTGTATTGTCTCTGCTGCATACAGGCTCACTTCATTTCAGATTTTTTCAAGCTTAATCCTGAAGGAGCTCAGCAAGGCAAGAATGGCATGCCCAATTTTATCCGAGACATACATTCCATACCACCTCCACTTTCCTGCAACTAAAAAGTTGTATACACAAGTGCTAAAGCTGCATTGCCCATCGACCTACGTTCTGTGTTTCTAGACTGCCGGAATATTTCTGAGCTGTGCATACTTGTGTAGTGCGCCTGCTTTAAGAGAGTCACTACCTTTCTATAACCTGGGAATATCACTAGAACAGCACCACAAAGGCAGGCAGGCAGTGATGCTCACCTGGTAGTACCACTCAAGCAGCCAGATGGGCTCATGCGTCAAAATAAGTACATTGTCGTCAGCTGCCAGACGCTGTTCCACGACATTCACAAAATACCTGCGCAAGAGGTAATGATGAACAAGCTGGTTTTGTTGAGCATTACATTCCATTCCATTTAGAGATGCTTGATTGAGTCGTCGTGTACAAACCCTATGCAAGCCGCAAAAAAAAGGCACCTGTTTCTCCACTGAGCTGTGTTCACAAAAATTTGGGGGGGCTGCATTCCAGCAGCACCCGAGGGCGTCTTCCCTTAGCTGACAGATGCAAACGTCCTTGCACAATTGATTCATCACGCATACACGTTCTGAACAACCAAATAAAAACCATGTATTCTCATAACGCACACATTTCTTTCAGAACAAATGAAACATGCTGCCAGTGGACACATCCTTGCAAGCAGCCCCGCTCAGTCGCAGTTTTCATGCTGCCGCTTCCAAGAAAGTCGTGCCAGTCCTTTGATGTACGCAGTGTCTATGCCTGCCGTCTCCCAGAACACTGGGCCAGTCCTTAGATGTGCGCAATATCTATGCCTGCTGTCCCTTGAGCTCTGGGCCAGTCATCACATGCGCGCACTTTACTCTGCCTGCCGTTCCAGAGCAGAAAGCAAGGTCAGTCCTTAAATGCATAGATCTCATGCCTGCCGTCCCTGAGAACCATGGGCCAGTCCTCAAATGGGCACACCTGAGCTGCAGGCTGAGTCACCAAAACACCTGGCTCAAGCTGATACCCTTGGGCACAAAAACAAACCTACTCTGAGCAGCAGGCTCAGCCGCCAAACCACCTGGCTCAAACTCATACCATTGTGCACAAAAACGATGCTTACCTGAGCTGTAGGATGTCGATGTCCCCCACCAGCGCGAGGTCCACGCCAAACACCCACCAAGTGTGCGGGAGCTTCAGGGCGAAGTATGACTTTTCTTGTGGCAGCAGCCAGCCACCCAGCCATCCCTGTGTGTGTGTGTGTGTGTGTGTGTGTGTGTGAAGCTGAAGCTGAAGCGAGCACTTGTTGTGCAAATCTTGCTGCATCAGGCATTTCTGATGGTTTGTTGCAAGGGTAAGTGCAGCTGTTGAGCACAGCACGGTTAGCAGGAGGTTTTGTAAAGGAGGCAACCTTATGTTCATCAAATGCTTGCGTGCCAGTTCCAGAAGCAAGGAAGGCCACAAAATAGGCACAGTCTGGCTGATAGAAAGGCGCTGATGCTTTTTGTGTGAGTCAAGCACGCTAGAGTCACTAGCATGCTGCTGCACAAGCTTTAGTGCTTGTTAAAGATTGTTAGGAATCCTATCTCTTACCAAAACTGAAACCTGTCTCATAATTTCCCTTGTTTGCATTCTCACACAGTAGATTTCATTTCAATGGAGTTGTATAAGTTGTGGATTTTCTATAGGTTTACAGGGCAGTTAAATGCATGGGCAGAAGCCACACCAGAGGGGCACTTCCACAAGGCATCACGCTTTGCACACCAGGCAGCATGCTCATCATGCTCATCATCATCATCACCATCACCATCATCATCATCATCATCATCATCATCATCACAGGCATCACCTTCTGCTTTCCAGGCATCATGCTCATCATACTCGTCATCATTCAAGGCATCATGCTCATCATCATCACAGGCATCACCCTCTGCTTTCCAGACATCATGCTCATCATGATCATCATCATTCAAGGCATCATGCTCATCATGCTCTTTATCATCATCCTCATCATCATCATCATCATCACCATCATCACAGGCATCACCTTCTGCTTTCCAGGCATCATGCTCATCATGCTCATCATCATTCAAGGCATCATGCTCATCATGCTCTTTATCATCATCATCATCATCATCACCATCATCACAGGCATCACCTTCTGCTTTCCAGGCATCATGCTCATCATGCTCATCATCATTCAAGGCATCATGCTCATCATCATCATCATCATCATCATCATCATCATCGTCATCATCATCACAGGCATCACCCTCTGCTTCCCAGGCATCATGCTCATCATGCTCATCATGCTCTTTATCATCATCATCATCATCATCATCATCACCATCATCACAGGCATCACCTTCTGCTTTCCAGGCATCATGCTCATCATGCTCATCATCATTCAAGGCATCATGCTCATCATGCTCATCATCATCATCATCATCACAGGCATCAACCTCTGCTTTCCAGGCATCATGCTCATCATGCTCATCATCATGCTCATCATCATCACCACAGGCATCACCCTCTGCTTTCCAGGCATCATGCTCATCATGCTCATCATGCTCATCATGTTCATCATGCTCATCATCATCATCATCATCATCATCACAGGCATCACCCTCTGCTTTCCAGGCATCATGCTCATCATGCTCATCATCATTCAAGGCATCACGCTCTGCTTGCTACGCTTCATCTGACCCATACCTTGTGCTGGATGTAGTTTGTGAAGGTCTCTAAGCCATCAATCCAGTCGCTGCATAGACAAGCAAAGTTGCACATGTTGGCACAAACCGGCTTATCTGAAATTGTGTATACCTCGACTCCCCCCTACCCCACGCCCAGCCCCCACTACCTTGTATCATTTTGAGGAAACGCGCGTCCAGCACATTGTGTTAAATCTTGATACCACACAGCAAGAACAAATGTTGCTCAGAACTCTTGCATGTTTTGCTGCATGACTTGCAACAAGTTTGGTACATAGACTCCCTGCACACATTCTCATCACGTAAACGAGGGCTGCATGTATGCTTTACCATGAGGTTTCTTACCGGGCATAAGGTAGGCCAGCCACCAATTTACAAACCACATCCCATGGACAAATGCTAAATACAGTCTGTGCAAGCACTTGTGTTCAAGTAACATGAAGTCATTTGCATGTTCCAAGGAATGACAAATAATTCCAGCTCAGGATTGGCTGCACATGAAGTCAACATGGCCCTTAGCCACACGGTAAACCATGTTTGCGCAAGCAATTTTGTTCAGGAAGCTGGGCATGATTTAATTGTTGGGGGAGAGGCAGTAGAATCCAAGCAGCTCTGCGTGACTCACTGGTTCCCAGGGATGGCAAAAGCGCTGGGGCCTTTGTAGTTGGCAAGCGCGCGCCGCCCAGAGGACTGGCAAGAACCGCCTTTCAGATCCTGCAAACAAGAGCAATGGCAATTGCACAAGGGCATGTGCTTGGAGAATGGGATGGTGAAGTACGTGATGGGATACACAAAGAGCAGTTCACTAAGGAGAAGCATTGGCGCCTTTTAGAGCCAAATGGAACTGCGTCTGCAGCCAATCTCTACCATGATCAGAAGAAGTGCAAAGCTGACAAACTAAACGCAGGCCCCATGCGCTTTGAGGGCCTGGCCCTCTCGCATAAGAGGCACGGGCATAGAAGCTTGGTGCCACCCCAGCTAGCTAGGTGGAAACCTTGGAGGCGTTTGATAAATGAACCACTATTGGCCTGCACACACATTGCATTCTAAATGCACGCAGCCAGCATTAGTCTGCGCCCTTAATGCATCATCAATGCACCCTTACTACGCACGGCCAGCATTGGTCTGCGCCCTTGATGCACCATCAATGCACCCTTACTACGCACAGCCAGCACTGGTCTGCGCCCTTAATGCACCATCAATGCACCTTTACGCACGACCAGTAAGAGCATTGGTCCACGCCCTTACTTAATGCACCATCAAGGCACCCAAAATGCACGCGGCCAGCATTGGTCTATGCCCTTCATGCACCAATAATGCACCCTGAATACACGTGGCCAGTATTGGTCTGTGCCCTAAATGCACCATCAATGCACCCTTACTACGCACGGCCAGTACTGGTCCACGCCTTTACTTAATCCCTTACTTAATGCACCATCAATGCAACCTTACTACACACGGCCAGTACTGGTCCACGCCCTTACTCAATGCACCATCAATGCACCCTTACTACGCACGGCCAGTACTGGTCCACGCCTTTACTTAATCCCTTACTTAATGCACCATCAATGCAACCTTACTACGCACGGCCAGTACTGGTCCACGCCTTTACTTAATCCCTTACTTAATGCACCATCAATGCAACCTTACTACGCACGGCCAGTACTGGTCCACGCCCTTACTTAATCCCTTACTTAATGCACCATCAATGCAACCTTACTACGCACGGCCAGTACTGGTCCACGCCCTTACTTAATCCCTTACTTAATGCACCATCAATGCAACCTTACTACGCACGGCCAGTACTGGTCCACGCCTTTACTTAATCCCTTACTTAATGCACCATCAATGCAACCTTACTATGCACGGCCAGTACTGGTCCACGCCCTTACTTAATCCCTTACTTAATGCACCATCAATGCAACCTTACTACGCACGGCCAGTACTGGTCCACGCCTTTACTTAATCCCTTACTTAATGCACCATCAATGCAACCTTACTACGCACGGCCAGTACTGGTCCACGCCTTTACTTAATCCCTTACTTAATGCACCATCAATGCACCCTTACTACGCACGGCCAGTACTGGTCCACGCCTTTACTTAATCCCTTACTTAATGCACCATCAATGCAACCTTACTACGCACGGCCAGTACTGGTCCACGCCTTTACTTAATCCCTTACTTAATGCACCATCAATGCAACCTTACTACGCACGGCCAGTACTGGTCCACGCCCTTACTTAATCCCTTACTTAATGCACCATCAATGCAACCTTACTACGCACGGCCAGTACTGGTCCACGCCTTTACTTAATCCCTTACTTAATGCACCATCAATGCAACCTTACTACGCACGGCCAGTACTGGTCCACGCCTTTACTTAATCCCTTACTTAATGCACCATCAATGCAACCTTACTACGCACGGCCAGTACTGGTCCACGCCCTTACTTAATCCCTTACTTAATGCACAATCAATGCACCCTTACTACGCACGGCCAGTACTGGTCCACGCCTTTACTTAATCCCTTACTTAATGCACCATCAATGCAACCTTACTACGCACGGCCAGTACTGGTCTACACCCTGAATGCGCCTCAAATGCACCCTTCATGCATGCGGCCAGTATTGGTGTGCACAGCCTTTTTCCTCTCCCATGTTTTATATCAGCGCCTGACTTGCTCTGCAGAGGTGTATGGAAAATTATAATACAAATGGGTATTAATCACTACCAACTCTGCCATTCTAGAGCTGGGAACCTCATCTGGTCTGTGGGGGTGGGTGGAAGGTAATAAATAGGTTTTGCAGGCTTGCTGCCAAACCTTTCACCCTCAAGCCTAAAGCCTCACCTGAGCTGCAAGGGTGGGTGGCAAGTCGGGCTTGTGGATGACCATGCGTCCAGGGTGGTGGTGCTCTGGTGGAGGGAAGGCCTCTTGGAAGGGGTACAGCAGCCTGGACTCATAAATTTGCCTGCGTGCAGTACAGAGCAGCACACGCCTTAGGGAAGGGGTACGGTAGCCTGGACTCGCAGATTTGCCTGCGCAGTACAATGCACTGCAGGCCTCATGGAAGGCATACGAAAGCCTGGACTCGTTGTATTGCTACGCATTGCTACACAGTGCAGCACAAGTGTGCACCTCTGAGGGGAAAAAAGTAACAGGGGAACGCTTGTCCTGGTATGAGCATGCAAACGTGACTGACACATGCACAAGGACAAATGCATCCAAGTACAGGCAACCTTGTTGAATTGGAATGCGGTGTGGGACTGCAAGCAAGCCGAGCGGACGGCATGTTTAGCTCAAGCTGCTCATGCCGCATCCTCAATGTGGCATGCCCTCGGTTGCTTTCTCTATACCACACCTCCTTTCTTTTGAACAGTTGACAGAAACTCACAATTTCCACTTGGATGCGTTTGAGTATACCAAGTCACCACCAAGCAGCAGTGAGCCACACGCAAGTGGATGGGTTTGGGTTCCCCAAAACACCACCATGCTGCAGCAAGCCACATGCATTTTGATGGGTTTGGGTACGCCAAGTCATCCCCAAGCTGCAGCAAGCCACATGCACTTTGATGGGTTTGGGTACGCCAAGTCATCGCCAAGCTGCAGCAAACAACACGCGCTTGGATGGGTTCAAGTATGCCAAGCCACCACCGAGAAGCAGCAAGCCACACACACTTTGATAGGTTTGGGTACGGCAAGTCACCACCAAGCTGCGGCAAACAACACACACTTTTCAAGTCTTGTGACCCGTTTTGGGACCCCACGCCACCACCAAGAAGCAGCAAGCCACTTTGATGGGTTTGGGTATGCCAATTCACTGCCGAGTTGCAGCAAACACGCACTTGGATGGGTTTGGGTAAGCCAAGTCACCGCCGAGCAGCAGCAGCTGCGCCCTGGGCAGCGTCATGTGCACGTTGTGCTGCGCGGGTTCAGCTCCAGGGACAGCACCACTGTCACTGGTGACCATGCTTGCTGGCTTTACTTCCTTTGCAGACGCTGTCGGGGCACCATGCTGTGCGCCCACAGGATGCTGCTGCGGCTGATGGTCCACAGACTGCCTTGGGTGAGGGTCGCAGGATCCTGGAGTGGCAGCTTGGAATTGGGGAGGGACCAGCACCCTCAACTGGGGGGCTGCAAGGGCACTTGCCACCGCATACGTGGAGTTGCTGCGAGGCACAAACACAATGTTACTAATTGTGGCAGGCAGGAATAGAGGTCTTGGCATTATAGAAGCTGCTGGCTGGAAGGCTCTCAAAAGTGCATGCATGGTTTTCGCAGCATGAACGTGTGGCTAGTCATTGCAATAAGTTTGCAGCATTTACCGGTCATCTCCCTCACATAGGATGGCAGCGTAGGATGACTGCTGCTGTCGCCAGGGGTAAATCCAGAGGATCTTAAGACTGGACACTAAGCCAAGTGCGCAAGACAATGGGCGAGAACTCTGTTCAACCCTCACTATGAATGACCGCAAGGAGCACGCCCCTTGAGGGGGGACACGAGCTGACCTATGGTGCCGCTCTAAATCTAGCAGGGCAACAGGTGGGGTTGCTGAGTCCGAGCACCAACAGGCCAAAAAGATGCATGTCATATCGCAGAAATCACTTTTTCTCAAGGTGCGATGGCTGAGTCACACAGTTGAGCATTGTACACGAGGTATTAAAGCATGGTTGTTTCAAAATGTCATGCTCATTCAGAGTACCCAAGTCAAGTGACGGTGCCCTTCCTCTTAATGCTTTAACCTAGCATGTTGATGCCTTCTCAACTGCAATTCAAGCAGGCTACGAAGAGAGAATCGAAGGCAATAAAGAGGGGCACTGCACCCTCGACTTGCTGATCTTAATTAGCTTTGAAGGAGCCATGCTCTTGACATCACATGTGCACATGCGCGGTGCTCAAACAGAAATCACAAGTGACTGATGAGGTGTTAGAGAGGAGGGGCATGGAGAAGAGGGGAAGCACCGCTAGAAGGCCACAGAAACTCATCAGCTCCAGGAACTCACCCTCCATCTCCAGTATCGGCAATGAAGTCAAGCCAGAGGTCCTCCCGGTCCTCCAAGTGCTCATACAAGTAACCATCGCCCTCATGTGGGTGGGCGATGCACTGCTCTGCTGCGGAAGCCAATGTGGCAGCCTGCGTTGCAGAATTGCGCATGCATGGTCAACACTAATCTTGGGCATTGTACTTTCAGGCTTAACAAGCAAAAATGCAAAGCAAGTTTTATAGGAAAAAGTATGTCAAAAAAGGGCATACAGGGAAGGACCTCGGTCTCCATTAAAATAACAAGGAGGAATGTTGAGCACTTACCTGCAGTGTGCGCATGTCAAACCTCCCCAGGAAAAACTTCATTTGGATGAGCAGGTCAAAGCAGGTGTTGTACAAGTCCGCAGAGGTCCCCGAGTACCTGCGAGGTTCACACACTTCAACTTATATGTCTGGCACGCTCCAACGATTAAATTGGATTGTGCAGAGTGTGCATGACGTGGATAGTGACATGTGTCATGCAGGCAACGAGAAAGCTCAGGAAATGCAAATGTGGCATGCGTCATGCAGGCAACGAGAAAGCTTAGGAAATGCAAATGTGGCATACGTCATGCAGGCAACGAGAAAGCTCAGGAAATGCAAATGTGGCATGCGTCATGCAGGCAACGAGAAAGCTCAGGAATGCAAATGTGGCATACGTCATGCAGGCAACAAGAAAGCTCAGGAAATGCATATGTGGCATATGTCATGCAGGCAATGAGGAAGCTCAGGATTTGATTAAATGATGCTGACCCACACTCATGTAGCATAGAATGTTAGGGGGGTGTCTAGCATGAATAATTTAAACATGCAAGTCAGTGCATATCAAAAAGGACGCAGCTTTTTGAGGGCCCCTCACAAGGGTGCGTTTTGTACTTATTTGACTTGCTTTTGATACACAAGGGTTCTACAAAGTTTTGAAGTAGTTCTTGCATGCTCATCCATCTCCAAAAACAATTGTCATGTGCAGCAGCTCCTTACATGAATCAAGGGCCGCCAACATAGTCCTGAGAGGTGGCACTGCAGTGACCATTCCCCAAAATAAATTACTGTACAATTGCTGCTGGAGCGCATCTGAAACCCCACCAATGCCTCTTGCACCCTTAACCAAGGTACTGCCACTCACCAAGGCACTACCTTTGCTTGACTCACCTCAAGTCTCAACAAGGGCTTACCATGGGCACTTACCGAGGCAGTCACTGTGGGCACTCATGAAGGCACTCACAACGCACTCATCAAGTTACCCATCAAGGAAAACACCACGGACATTGACTAAGGCACTAACTTTCCTTGGCTCACCTCAAGTCTCACTCAGGCAACCATCCATCCATCCATCATGGTCACTCACCAAGGTACCATTGGCAAGAACGCAGGCTGCGGCTCAGGCTCTTGGGTCAGACCCTGCCCCTGATCTCCATGTTGTTGCTCTGCCTGCACTTGCTTGCGCTCCCCGTTACCCCGATCGCACACTTTGGCAGTCTCCCCCCCGCTCCTTCCTACAGCCCTGGTCTTGTTTGCCTGCACTCCAGCGCCCTCCGCCGTAGTCCCTCCCAGCCCTCTTGCACCCACTAAGCCCCCAAAGGCCATGCCACCTGCTTCCCCCGGAGCAGCAGCAGCGCGAGAAGACAAGGGGCCTCTTTGGCTGAGCGGGCTGCTTTGGGGGCTATGATGGGCCCAACTTGGCGACCCAGGGGGCTTGAAGCTATGCGCCTGGCTCTTATTCCAACCGCGCGCATTGCCCTCGCGGATCTCCTCGAGGTCAAATGCATCATGCACCCTCTCCCACAGGTTGGCAGCCTGAGCACAGAACAGCAAACACACACCATGCACACCACACGCACACCTCTGTTAGCACACATGCAGTGCTTGAATTTCACACGGAATGCATGCGCCATGGCTTCATGTGGGGTTTGATAAGGCCTACAATCAAGAACCCATGGTTGATTGATGGGCATCAATCATGGGCACCTCCTCTGTGGTTTATATTGTTTTCCTCAATGGCTTCAAGAAATGTCATGCAGCATCCAATTTTCCATACCAGCCAGTCTTTTGGCCTGGAAAAACACAATTTTAATTGGATTCTGCCAGTCCCTTGGCTGAAAAAATACAAATTTGGCTGGAGCCCTATGCCGAGCAGCTGTGCAGCATGAGCAGCTTGGCACGACCCCTTGCACTTACCGCGTTGCCAATTCTGTGCGTCTTGTGTAGAAGCCCTTGCACAGCAGGTGACTGCAGGGTCTCCACGACCTGGTTGCCCCTGTGGGCAAGTTGAGAAGAGGGCAAGTTATGTTGAGACGGAAGTGCCCCTGTGGGCAAGTGCAAGTTGAGAAGAGGGCAAGTGATGTTGAGACGGAGATGCCCCTGTGGGTAAGTGCAAGTTGAGAAGAGGGCGAGTAATGTTGAGACTGAGGTACCCCTGTGGGCCAGCACGGTTGAGATGAAGTTGTGGTTGGTCAAGAATGGACGTGGTTGGGTCGGTGTGGTTGCCCCTGCAAGCAAACTTTAGACAGCATAAATGGAAGCGTCCAGAGGCGGCTTGCGAACGGCTTTGGTCCCAAGAACCTGGCAAGCGGGACGCACCATTTAGACCTGGGCAGCATGAGCACAACGAGCAGCCAGCTACCCATAAGTGCCTGCCACATGTATGACAACATTGAAGCCCAAGTTGCAATGGATCCTGAACTTTTGGAGACCATGAATGTGCAACACCTCACGTCTCATGCAATGCCTCAGGCATGAAAATGCAATGTCACCAGGGTGGAGCTGTTTTACTGCTTTACTTGCAGTAACACGTTTGAGAGCATCAGCATCCTGACATCCTGCCTGATTATTTTCTATTACTTGGTCTGCTCCTAATTGCAACACTTTGGAAATAAAACACATATGATTGGGGGCCAAAAGCCATGATACTAACCTACTTTCTGCACACAAGGGAACAAAGCCAGCCCTGAGGGCTGCAAAATGCAAGAGTGCAGCAGTAGGGACGACCATGCCACAGAAAAGACAGACCCAAAGAAGCAGATGAAGAAGAAGAAGAAGAAGAAGAAGAAGAAGAAGAAGAAGAAGAAGAAGAAGAAGAAGAAGAAAAGTCAATGCCAGCCAAAGAGGCCACGTGCATCAAAGGAAAAACCCACCAAGTAGCCAAAGGAGAGGTGGCAGTCACAGCCGACGCCTTGCTAATGGTCTTGCGCAGCTGCAATGAGAGCAGGAGCAAAATTGTTGGCGATTGAGAAATATATTTTGAGCAGGAACACACTTGTTGGTGACAAATAATCAAATGTGAACAAGAGCAAAGCAAACGTAAGCAGGGGCACACTCGTTGGTGACAAATATATGGATGTGAGTAGGAGCAAGCGTCCTACAGTTACAAAAAAAAAACATGTGAGCAGGAGCACATGCCTCAACCGCAAGCAAAGGCAATCAGGAACATGTGCTGCGCGCAGATGGTCTTGCTCAGCTGCTATGAGAGCAGGAGCACGACAAGAAAGTCTGTGGGAAAAGAGAATCAGTGACTTATCATCAGTCATAGGGGCATGGGTGTCAATCACCCCAGGGTTGTGCACACATGTTGAGCACCCTGACATGGAGAGCATGGCATTACACTCATGTGGACCATGTTAGGGAATGGAGAAGCAGTCACGAGGAATGGGCATCACCCCAGGGGTGTGCACACATGTTGAGCACACTGACATGAAGAGCATGGCATTGCGCTCATGTTAAGCATGGCAAAGCATGCACGGAGAGAATGCCAATGCTAACATCGTCATCTTTTGTTGGTTGTCTTTTCTTTTCCATCTTTGTATTAAATGCGACCATGCCATGAAGGTCTCATTGGCTCTAGTGGTGGTGGAGCTTACCTCCCTGGAAAGGGAAGAGCGAGAGGAACGGCTGAGATGACTTTCCTGAGATGAGAACTCAGAAACCTGGCCAAGTCAATGGACAGCAAAGGGAGCTTGATGCGCACATCATGGGACCTCTGCAAACTCACCAGAGGGAACTGCAGCGGCCGCTTCCTCTGGAACCTCCTCTTCTTCAGGCCTGGGCCCCGCATCCCTGCCCCTGCCAGCACGCCTCCAGCACCAGAGTCACTGCCCAGGCCTCGTGATGCACGCCGTGCTTGCATCTGGTCACGCAGCCGATCCCAGATGGACCTGCTCAGAGCAAGTACATGTGCATGTGTGTAAGTGTGTGTGCCAGTGCGTGTGCATGTCTGTGTGTGTGTGTGTGTGTGTGTGTGTGTGTGTGTGTGTGCGCGCGCGTCCTCCATGGGCTCATGAGCATCAGCACAGGCTTGCAGGTTTTTTTATCTAGAGGCACTAACAGCACTGACAAGCACCAGTGAGCACTGAAAAGCAAAGGTGAGCACCAGTGAACCACAAGGACTGATGTGCACCCCAATTAACATGGTTAACATGTAGAGGAAAGGACAAACAAATCCCTGCGCACATGAGTGCCACATAATTGTGACACATGCATCCGTCCCCTGCATGCCGCTTGCCTGTGGACCTCAGGCTTGAAACTGTGCCCCATTCCATGTGCTTGGCTAGGATCAGTCCCAAAACCTGGGCCATGGCCTTCTACAAAAAAGTGCGCATGGGCTCAAAAGGCAAGGCTCATGCCACCACACCCACAAAAAACCTGCAACATTCATGCCCACACACACACGCGCGCGCACACACACACACACACATACATACACACACACAACCCGCAAAGCTCATGCCACCACACCCACAAAGACCGTGCAAGGCTCAGAGCATTACTGCTGGCCCATCAGCAGCCCCTTTATGTGCATCAGAGGGACCCCTTCCTTTTCTAGGACGCGCGCCAAACATCCTGGACCATAAATAAATCAGCAATACTTTTGTGGCGCACCACACCCATCGATGTGCTTAAGAGATCCCTTTTTCCTGGCACTAAGCGCCAGGTGTCCTGGATCATGCAGGCACCAGCACCACTTGTGTGAAGGGTCACACCCCTGTGCAGCGTCACACCCTATCGATGTGCTTAAGAGATCCCTTTTTCCTGGCACTAAGCGCCAGGTGTCCTGGATCATGCAGGCACCAGCACCACTCGTGCAGAGCATCACACCCCTGTGCAGCGTCACACCCCATCGATGTGCTTAAGAGATCCTTTTTTCCTGGCTTTAAGCGCTAGGTGTCCTGGATCATGCAGGCACCAGCACCACTTGTGTGGAGGATCGCACCCCTGTGCAGCGTCACACCCCATCGATGTGCTTAAGAGAATCTTACTTTCTGGCACATAGCACCAGATTTCCTGGGTCATGCAGGCACCAGCACCACTTGTGTGGAGGGTCGCACCCTTGTAGAGTATGGATCACACCCCATCCATGCGTAGGAGAATCCTAAGTTCCTGGCATGAAGCGCCAAAATCCTTGGATCACTGGTTATTTGTGAACTCTATAACCACCACCAAGCATTGCACCACTGCCGAAGACCATACACATGTAAGGCTGGGTTACTTGGCTGCGCAGAGCCACAGCCATCAACCACATCACCCAACACCCCCACAATCTCATTACTCACTAACACTGGATCCCATCCCACCCATCACGGCGGTGCAGATCTGAGGCCAGCGTTCACGCGACCAAGCACAAATCATCCAAAATCTGGATTCCTGGATTCAAAAAAAACAAAGGGAATCACGCAAACACCCCCACAGCAAGAACCACACCTGAGGCTGGGGTTTTTGCCCCCAGGCACAGATCGCCGCAGCTCCCCCATGTGGTCTGCATGCAGCGCTTTGGCGGCAGCATGGTCCGCAACAGTATTGGCTGCATGCAGCCATAGGCAAAAGGTGTGAATCACCTTGCACGTGCAGGGTTATGCCGTCTTGCAGCAGCAGCATGGTCTGCCTCAATGTGGTCTGCACTCAAACGTGCATGCAGGTCTGAAGGCTGCCTTCAGCCTTGCATGCAGGCATAAACACTTTCATTTGTACAGAGCTGCAGCACCTTTGCAGCAGCATGGTCTGCCACAGTGTTGGCTGCATTCACAAATGCATGCAGGTGAAACAACCCCACACGCAAAAATTGCAGCGCCCCTGCAGCAGCGTGGCCCGCGAAATTGCTGGCGGCACTCAACCGCACATGCAGCAAATGGGGTGCTGACAATCCCTCATGCCTCAACCATGCTGACAATCCCTCAAGCCTCAACCATGCTGACAATCCCTCAAGCCTCAACCATGCTGACAATCCCTCATGCCTCAACCATGCTGACAATCCCTCAAGCCTCAACCATGCTGAAAACCCCTCAAGCCTCAACCATGCTGAAAATCCCGCATGCCTCAACCATGCACCAGCAAGTTGGAAAAGAATGATCTTACACCAAATGTACAGATTTTCAGGGTAGAAGGACAAGAAGCAGCTGTGTCAATGATTACGACATTCTAATTTCTGACAGCATTGCTGAATGAAGGGTTTGTCATACCCCATAGCATGAGACTTTAGAAGTTGACTGTTCTAGATTAGACTTTGAAAAACTCTTCAAGACAGACTGCATAAAGATGCAAATTGAGCATGCATGAAAGGCATCGTTGTTGAGTGAAATAAGCGGGGAGGCAAGCTGCTGCAACTGCAGATCAGTAGACTAATCCCAAATCAACTTAAAAGGCAAGCACAATCACTCATAGGGTCACCTTATACAAGACAAACACTGCTGCGCCTCTCTGAAAGTGTAAAGTTAATGAGGCACTGATGCTGCTGGTCAAACTAAAAGCAAACCTGAGAATGCATCAATCGATGCTTGGTTTGAAACAAGTGACCTGTAAATCTAATTTTAAAGCACCCACCTATGTAGAGCGCAATCAGAGTGATCCACATGGTCAGGACGGGACTCAACACATTGCCAGCAGGGACCCACACCTACGAGAGCAGTAGGATCACAAGCTTCTGGTCAGCACAAAAACAGGGATGTTTCAAAGGGCAAGCACAGAGGCCACCGCCCATGCGATGGCGCTGAGTGTCTTGGGGCTGAAAGGTGGGAAGCGCCACAGCGCAGAAGAAGCACGGCCACCATACAGTGGCACCTCTGAAAGCCTTATATAAAAAACAGCACAGCCTCTTTCTGCATGGTGCACCTTTGATCCAAGGCTGCCGTCAGATGCTCACAGTTCAGGTCCAGTTGACCCCTATGCTAATTTACCATCACTCCTGTATCATTTACAGGCACTTTTTGCAAAAAACCAAGGTGCTTGTAAGGCCGGCACAGCCATGGCAACACTTGTCCTTCTATTCCTGCCCAGACGACTTTTGTTGCTGCCTCCTCTGCACTCACCACCTCGCACTCATCGCATCCCAAAAGTGCATCTCAATGTAACCCAATACAAAAAGAATCCTGGCCTTCAAGCAGGCAAGCTTTTGCAGCACCGCCCTCACCTCCTGTAGCAACCCATCATCAGGACCATATCCCTTATGCTCATCCACTGATGATGGACCTCCACGACTTACCACACCAATGCCATCCCATGGAAAGTCGATGCCGATCGAAGCAGGCGAGCCATGGACAGCACCCTCATCAGGACATGCCCTGTTGGCCATTTCGTTGCCTGTGCTGGAGACGTGCCCAGTGGAATTACCCAAAGAGCCACCGACCATATCATCTTCCCCTCCCTCTCCTGCAGCAACAGGGCATTGTTGGCAGCAGCAACAGCAGCAGCAGTTATGGCGGCATCGTTGGAAATAGAGGAGACACTCATTCACAGCCTCAGCTGGTGCTCATGCTTATGTGGTTATTTTGTTTTCAAGTAGCGGCGTGTGATGCATCAAAGCAGGCCAAAGTCATTCTGCAACACAGCAAACATGTCAAAGTTGCTTTGCTTCACAGCAAGCAGGTCAAAGTTGCTTTGCTTCACAGCAAGCATGTCAAGGTCACTCTGCAATACAGCAAGCAGGACAAAGTCACTTTTCATCACAGCAAGCAGGTCAAGGTCACGTTGCACTCAAACAAGTAGAGGCTGGCTGGCACGTCCAGATTAAGTGGCAAATCTATGACAAAAACAATGCCACACCCACCAAAGAGCATAAACGACGAGAACCAAGGGTACTGCGATGTCAGGATGGGGTGGAGCCACTTTGCGCACACAGCAGACTTGAGGTTGTCGCTATCCTCATTGAAGCTGCCAGCATCCAGGCTGCTGATGCCCCCACCCTTGAGCAGGCCATTCCCACAGTACGAGTGGTAGGTGCTGCACACAGAGCAGTGCATGTCGCACAGTTTGCCCCTTGAATGAAAGCATCTGAGCAACTGAGAAGCAACAAAAAGGTGAGGTGTGCGTATGTGTGCGTGTATGTGTGTGTGCATGCAAATACATGAGGAGGAAAATATCCATGCCCGCTCACCTGCACATTGCGCCCAGCACCACAGAATTCAGCAGCAGGCTGGACAGGACCTCGGGGGACCAGGCACCAGCAGCAAGGCTGACCTTAGGTGTGAGCAGCTTGAATTGCACCATGAGGACGTGCACAAACCACAGCGCAATTAAGACCTGCAGGGCACCAGCAGCAAGGCTGACCTTAGGTGCGAGCAGCTCGAATTGCACTTTGAGGACCTGCACAAACCACAGCGCAATCAAGGCTGCTGGACAGCAAGGGAATGCTGGAGGTGAGTGTGAGCAGCGCGGACTGCACTGTGAGGACTCGCAGGAACCACAGAGGACATGCAAGGACCACAGGCAAGTGACACAGAGGACACGCAAGGAAGACAGGGGAGGACCACAGAGGACATGCAAGAACCACAGGCGAGTGCAGACGTGCCTGCCAGGGCAGCAGAATAAGGTTGAGTAGACACACATGCGGACGTTCATTAGGTAAAGACAAGAGCGCGTACATGCACATGCGTTCAATGCATTTGTCCACAGCATGAAGAAGCAGGCTGGCATTGGGTTTGGTCAGCATATCTTGCACTGCACCAACAGAATGGGCTCTGTGTCATGAGCTTGCATCTGCAGAATGAATGAGTGCACAAAGGCTTCGTGAACATCACCATCTGACATGGCACGAGTCAGAACTCATAAACAACAGCATTACCTTTTGGCATGGCACTTGACACAGAGACTCATCACCATGTCACCATATTATTGTTTAACATGGCACAAGCAAGAACTCACCACCAGTAGCCTCATCGTTTGGCAAAGCATTCGACATAGAGCCTCGTCACCGTGGAACACAGCACAAGCAAGAACCTCATCACCAAAAGCATCACCATTTGACAAACAGCCTCATCACAACGGCACTACAATCTCATTTAACATGGCACAAGCAAGAACCTCACCATCAGTAGCATCATCGCAAGGCATGGCACTGTGTTAAAATTTGACACGACGTGAGTCAGAACCCCATCACCAACAGCATGATCAGTTGACATGGCACTTGACAGGGGACCCTTTGAGGTAGAACCCCATCACCAACAGCATGATCAGTTGACATGGTACAAGTCAGCACCTCATCACCAGGAGAGGAGCAAGGTAGATGGACACTACAGTGCAGGAGCTATCACCCAAGTAGCACACTCAAAGAGGATGCTGTGCCCAAGCACAGGCATTGTCAGTGTGAGCAGCAGCCTGTCATGCCAAAAACGAATGCTGCGGCAATGTGCAACAGCAGCCAGCAGCCCTGAAGGGAAAAAAGCGCAGGGAAATGTATGATTTTGAGCAACGCACTACTGTCCATAGCAACGGAAGCCATGCAGGCAGCTGCAAAACCAAGCAAAACCAGGAAGATCAGGCCTAATTCAAATTCCATTCCAAACCGTGGCACAGCAGAGGCACACACACACACACACACAAAGAAAAGTATATGGAACAAATAAAAAGGAAGATCGGGCCTAATTCCAAACCGTGGCACAGCAGAGGCACACACAAAAGGGGGGGGAAAGAAAAGTCTGCCAGCCAGGAGGCCGTGTGCATTGAGGAAAGGTCCCCTACATAGCAAGCTAGCAAGGGTCTCACTGAAGGGCCCAGAGGCACACACACACGCGCACACACACACAAATACACACACACAAACACACACACACACACACACACACACACACCATAAGGCTGCCAGATCCAAGGCACGCAACCAACCGAGACACATGCGCCACGATGCGTTCCAAACCAAAACTGCCACAGCATAACCAGATATACGCACCACAAGGCTCCCCAGAGAGATCACGATCATAAGGCTCACATCCGCCTGGAAACAAAGAAATAAAGAGAGGCAGAAGTGCATGAGTCATCGGAGGCTACACCTGCCAGAAAACCTGTCCAGTAATGTGTTCAGATCATGCTCACATCCAAGAATTAAATTCAAATAAAAAATAAAGGCCCACATCTGCCTGGACACAAAAAGGACACGCACATTACTTATTTTTTGGGTGGAACTCTGTCACGATGAATGACGGTCTAAGCACAATCACTGTTCAAGAAGGAGACCATGTTATGTAGCACACCCCAGAGGGTGAGAGCAGGGAAGCAAATGAGGCATGTGGGAGGAGTCTATGGCTTAAGGATGCTCATGATATCAAAATAAGGCTGATTTTTAAGAGCTGTAAGCTCAGAGGCAGGCATAGAGAAGGATTCCATGGCTTAAAGATGCCTAAGCTTTTAAAGTAAGGTTCCAAATAACTGTAAGTTTTGATACCAGGCATGGATGTAGAGCCTACAATGTTGTTGAGCTTGATTACAGAGGGCCAGGCAAAATGACAGCCTTTTTTTAGCCTCTCTTGAACCTCTGTTCGGTAAGCACTGAAGCATGTATGGCAAAATATGACCTAGACGTGAAAGCAGAGAAGCAAAAGAGGCATAAAGGAGCCCATGAAATAGGGGGCTTGAGTTAAAGGGCCTGCTAGGAAATGCTACAATGCACCATACAAAGGGAAACAAAGGAATTGGTCACTTGTTTGCCCATGCAAAACTAGCATGATGCCCCAAAGGCTCAAGGTATCCTCTTCTGAGTCTCTATAAAGAATGTGACACCCCTGCAGCAGGAAGAGGGGATTGCTTGTACTGCTACCCATGCGGGTCCGGGACTCTGGTGACCCTCTTCACCCATCCCTAGCCACATCATTCATTGAGTAGGCCCAGAATATTCCTAGCAGTCAGGGGCGCCAGTAACTAGACGTACGCTGGTGCCACCTGCGTTTCTTGCTGCTCCCTGGTCACCTGGGCAGGTATTGGCTGCGCTTCCTGATGGCTCACCTTGATGTTGACCCCCATAGATTCAAGAGAGGGCAGATGGTAGAACACAGCCCCTATGAGCCAGACGATGTAAAGGCTGGTAAAATTGATGTACCCCCTGCAATTGGCGCATTTGCATCGTATGGTCTCAGCAGCAAGCTTTTGCTGACACAAGACTGAACTACACTCATGCATGCTATGTTCACAATGGCAGAGTTTGCGCTCCTGCAAAAGCCGCGCTATTGCAAGCAAGCAAACCTGCAAGGCTGAGTCCTGTATAGCAGGTCTGGCAGAGGGACCAAGTGTACATAATAGAACTCGAAAGCCACGGCTGAGTAAGTGCCGGCTGCTGTTCCAGTGCCACCTCTCAGGTCAGCCAAGCTAAGTGTGAAAATGAGGAGTTCATGCCCCCACAGCATTTCAGCAAATTGAATATGCAGAACAGTCCATGGTAGCTTATCTGGTACTTCTACAATAAAAAAAGCAAGGATGGGTCCCTTGGAATGAGTCAGGGGGCACTTTTTGGGGGCTTTCTTTGCCACTTTTCGCCATTTCCAGAAAGATGGGTGCTAAACCGCTTGCTCAGACCTGACTTAGTCCCATTTTTTGCCTCTTAGGTAGGTTTTAAGCCGAAAACCCGATCCATTTCCCCCTCCGGAATCAAAGACTGGGTGAGCTAACTTGGCCCCGAAGCACTTGGGAAGCATGAGCGCAACTGCATAACTGGTGCAAAACTGGAAACCAGGTAAGCGCTGTGTTTGGCCACAACCTGAGTATGAGGACTTGCTCAGAGTTTTTCCTGGGTATGCCATGCCAAGTTCAAGGGCCCGGGAGCGGATGTGCGCGTACCTGGGGCTCGGTCAAAGCTGGGAGTGACGTGAACCAAGGATCTTGGCACAGTGCTCCACTCAGCACTCCAATAGCATGAGCTTTAGTGCTCAGGGACTCAAATTCCGTTCAATGAAACCTCATCTATGGCCTGAGTTTGTCTGTTGCTTTCCAGAAAACCTCACAAATGGCAATCCAGAAAAAACAAATTATTACAATGGTCGCATGAACCAACTCTCCAATCTACTGACGCACTGCAGAGCCTTGGTTTCTCGCCACTACCCTGCTAAAATTGGTGAGCGGTGGGCAATTTTCTGGACCCCTGCCCCAGCTCCTTGGACGGCCCAGAATATGCTCCTGATAGAGTGCCCAGCCATTGCCGCTGGTCAGACAAGCCAGGAGACAGCTTCCTGAGGGCCCCATTGCGGCTGGCATTTTGCCTGCTTTTTGGGCCCCCCGCACACCCTGGGCACCCCCTGACAAAGCTGAGTATGAAAAGTTGCTCAAAAAGGTCCAGCCATAGGTCCTGCATAGTCAGAATTGGCTGGTTGCAGTGCGGCATAAACTAAAGCCTACTTGGCTGGCCTGGCCATCTCTCTGCCCGTCACACTGCCATCACTTGCGCATTGCGTGTACACTTTCCCAGGAGTCTACGTTCTGCATGCCTGCAGATACCGTAGCAACCTAGCAACCCAGTGCAGAGCTGACCGAACGACAAGGAGAAAGCCTTGGATTTCAACTGGCGAACCATCATTATTTGCTCTACTCCCAAATCATTGTTCTACCAGGTGACCATCCCCCACCCCCCGAGAAGCATGACCACTTTCACAATCCCGCACCGCTCCCGCAACCCTCTCAATGATAATTATAAGGATCCTGGGCATTTTTGCAAGGCCAAAAAACCCCTTCTCAACCCCTGAATTTCTCAAAAATGTTATTTTTTTTCTCTCTTGCTATCCCAAGAAATGTTCCTTCTGGTTAATCCGCAGCCATCCCGCATTTCTCAGAAACATCATATTTGCGGGACAATCTAAAAGTACCACACAGATTTATATCATCCCGCAAAAATTGCGTTTTGGGGGGGTCCGGAATGACTGCGGACACCGGAGAAAACAGTTATTGAGCATGCGTTATTGAGCATGCGGGAAAGTAAATGCTAGTAAATAATAACTGTATCTGAGATTAATTGGTATGAATGAAGGCCCTAGCGCGCCAGAGGGTCCAGATAGCTCCTCCTCCAAGAATATGGGAGCTTTCTAGGACTCACCTTCAGGGTGTGAAGAAGAGCAGCAGAAGCAGCAGAGGGGCTTTTGAGCAGTTTCTTAAAATTGTGTTAGGGGTTTTATATCTGCAGGCCTTCAAATTAAGGAGCAACGTGCATCTTGTAGAGGCAGTGCTCATGTTTGCAGCTCTTAAGCATCAGGGCAAATAGGGGCTGATTGCCCATGCCGGGAATTCAAAAATAAACACTGAGAGGGCTGCAAGAATATCGTGGGATTTATGAATAAATACTTTTACATTTATGAGTGCAGAATGATCAAATTCTGCACGACACTATGGTTATGAAGCAAATGGTCGCTGCCTACGCATTGCCGATGCAGACTAAACAACATGGAGGAAGCCTTGAACCTCGGCTGACAAAACATAGGACAAAGGCTACTGTTGTATAAGCTACAATTCGCAAGAGGAAAGATGAGAAAAGGACAAACAGCATCCATCCACATAACGATATTGAATGACGTCTGATCTGAAAAAGAAACAACATAGGCAGCAAAACCGCTCCCTACATTTATCGATTGGGGGGGCTAAGGACCGCACCTGGAGGCGCTGCCAATTCCAATCCGAATGAAGGGTCGCACATACAGGTACGCAAAGGTTGCCAGCAATGCTGCAGGGGCAAGAAAGAGTAATTCAAAATAGCAATGGGTGCTGGGAGTAGGGCAGACGCACCAATGGAAACCAACACAGGTGAGTGGACACTGGGAGCAAAGCAAGCCACGTACTAAAAAGTGCAGACTTTTAAGCTCATCAGGGTGAACTCAGACACATGGAATAAAAGGCGAGCACAAGCACGTCCATTGTTGTGTGCGCCTGCTGCAAAGGTCATCAGAGCCACAAGCCATTGAGGTTGAGCCCAGATATTAAGGAAAATCAAACATATAAATGGCTATTGACGCCATGCTTGCACACTCCGACACTTCACGCCATGATAAAATTCCAGGATCCCAGCATCCAGGCCTTAGCAAACGGGACACACATGGGTTAAAGTTGTCACTACACAAGAAGCCAAGGCATGCGGGTGCAGAAGAGCAGCTAGCACTAAACCTTAGAACCCCTACCCTAAGCCCCAGCCCTAAACTGCCTAGCAATAACGAGATGAGCGGAATGCTGCTTACACACCTCTAGGGAAAGAGCTGTCTGGGTCTGGTGCAGGTCATGCAACACACAAGACCCAGCAAACTTGTCCCAGGAAACGCTTAACATGACTAGTGTGGGACATTGTACCACATGCATCAATTGAAGACCCTCTGCTGTTGTACCTTTGTCTATGGCATGCAGGGCTTACTTTTGGTGCACGAGGATGCTCTGAGGCCAGGGAAGCTATAGTGGCACCAATGGGGCTTTGCAGCAAGGAAGGCCAAGAAACGCTAGCTCAAGCTGACAGCTTAGAACAACAACCACTGCTCACTGTAATAGTGCGAACAGCAACCAAAAGATTTGAGGGCGCAGAGTTATTGAGCCGCCCGCAATGCCCACCTGTGAGCACCCAATACCCTCTGGCCGACTGGATCTTGAGCCAGGTGCCCTGCACAGTCCATTGCGGGCACAGAAGCATATATATTAAGAGATGCACTCTCAATGTTGTTGCTGCAACACGAGGCGGCGCGCTCTGAAGCCTGTTTGACTCTTCAAGTTAGAGAGAGTTAATGGAACGTGCAACGCTTGGCTTGCATGTGTGCCACAACATTCAACTTCAAGGGTTTTATCATCAATCGGAATTCAGCTGGGCTTCTCTATTTCGTGACATTAACAACTGTATTTACTTCCTGTGATCTAAGACAGTATCTCCTGCCCCTTATGTTAAGGCCTTGAGTGCATTGAGCACCACACTCACCTGACTGTTGTAAGATCCAACACAGCAAGCCAATCCAGTCAGAGTGGCGCATATGTAACAACCAAGGTGGGTATGCTCAAAGTAGCCTGGTTCAGGCAGCTCCGCTTGAGGCCCCATGCTGCTGTTCATTCCGTGAAACAGGTGCAAGGCAAAGAAGTGCGATCAATTAGAGTGCCTGACAAACTCACATTCGTTCACTGTTTCTGAACTGAGTGTGTGCACGTGTGTGCGTGTGTGTGCATGTGTGTGCGTGTGCGTGTGTGTGTGTGTGTGTGTGTGTGTGTGTGTGTGTGCGTGTATGTGTGTGTGTGCGCGCGTGCGTGTGTACACGCACTCACAGGACTGCAAGCGTGGCCAATGAAACGAGGCATCTGCATCTCTGTGACATTATTCCTCACCTGAGCCCTCAACCACGTCCCTCAAGATCCCCTTGACATTCTAAGATGTTGTTAAACTTGTGTCTCAGAATAAGTTGTGCCAGTGCAAAGGACAGACGGCCCCAGGCGCCCTATTGTTTGTCACGAGAACTCGAATTCCAAGCAACAGCTAGAATACAGCAAATGAGTGGAAGACAAATTATTTGTTTAGCACAATTACCGGTGCTGAAATGGGCAATCCAACGGACCACCACACACGGTACATAAACCGTTCGTTATTGATCGCTTGAACAACGAACATTGTTGTACACATTTTAAGCGCAGTTGATGATTTCTTTAAGCAGCCTTGCCAGAGCAGGCCTCCCCCTCAGAGCCTTTCACCAATCAGCCAGGCCTGTACCCTTTCAGCTCGCCAGTGCCAAGGGCTCTGCTTCTTGCCTTTTCAACCGCTGGCACAGTCAGGTGTGGACACTGCATCCCTTAAGCAGTTCACATTGAAGTGCAGGAAGGACTGATGAAGAGCATAATGAAGAGCTGGTTCTTCATCATGCTTGCTGATGATGGCCAAGTTTATCACAGGACTGATGTATCTTCCTGCATAGAATTGACCAATCCATGCTCCTCTGAAACTCGCAGGCTCAGCCGCGCATTGTAACAAACGGCACTCGGGTGAGCATATTTGCTGAACACACTCTATACAGACTGCACAGCCATGCACTTGCGATGTTCACCCTGTGGAAATGTGCGAACCTGCATGACTGTAAGCATCACCAGTGGTCATGCGTGTGCTCATTCTCAACCAGGGTTTTGGAAGCCTGGACACTCGTCCTCGTCCCAAGAGCAGCATGGAAACAGAGAAAGCTGCTGCTCCGCCATGTGAGCGTCTGGCCGCTGTCAGGCAGAACATGGTAAGAGATCACATTATGATGTACGCCTGTGTGTATGTTTGTTTACACACATGAGCGCACAAGTGTGCACCCTTGCATATTTGTGTATGCATACAATCGTATGAACCCGCGCCAACAATCTCCCGGCACAGGGGTGATGGAATTATACCTGAAAAGCGCATGTGAACACACACGCTCACATGCTCACGCGCGCGCACATACACACACATACACACACATACACCCTTGACAGGCTGCAGCTGACCAGGGACGAGGGGTGCATGCATTCATCGTACCCACTGAGGATCCCCACATGAGCGAGTACTCCCCAGATTGCTTCAAGCGCCGGGAGTGGATTTCCAGGTGTGCATGCATGAGCACAGTTGCATCACGACAAATATGAAAGAAATGACAATGCCACGTGTGGCATTGTGAATGCAAGAGAGCAAGGTTCTGCATCGCACCCTGGCCAAACCTCTCCCACTTTGTGCGCCCCACCACTTGACTCAAACTTGACAAGCACCAGGAGCCCTTACTGCTTCCAATGTGATTTGTGCTACGCATTGACTTGGGCAGGATTTTCTAAAAAGCAATGTTCCAATTCCTGAAATCTCATCTGCATCGAAATTAGATCTCCTATACCAGGTCGTACACGCATCCTCAGGCCCCAGGTTCCTTCTTCTATCACCCTACCACTTTGGTTCCAGGGCAGGAGAGAACGGCTGAAGTTTGCTGAACATTGTGTTTGATAAAATTGACTGTCTTGCTGCTGAGCAGTGCTTTGCAGGCCCGCAATCTGTTGTATCATGGGCCTGCAGGCAACAGCTTTTGAATGCCTCCTTTTCCCCCTCCCCAAACGTTTTTACTGCTGCTGCTGCTGCTCCCCCCCTCTCCTGCCATGGCTTCCAGGGTGAATCAGCCCTCAATGCACCATGCGCTTGTGTATCTGTGACGGCATTTGAGATTGCATCTGTGCCAGTAGACCCCCTTCTCCTGTCCTCATCTGCTGCAATCTTGGCCACCCCTGGGCCAGTGACCTTCAAGATGTGCTGCAGGGTGTGGGTGAAGACATGCTTGCTTAGCTTGCACTTGTTTTCCACCCGTTTCACCTCATCTGTGCCTTCAAGCTGAACCATAATACACGAACCCACTCCAGACCCTTCTCTTTGAAATCAGCCAATGTCCTTGGCCTTTGGGGGTGCCAAGGGGGGTGGTTCAATGGTGGTTGGGACCTCCCCTTGGGTCCCTCCCGCTCCTTTTAAAATTGACTCTCCCTTTCAAAATTGCTCCTACAATCCGTGCATATACAATACAAATGGCTTATTGTGTGCATATGAGGAACTGGCAGCTCCAAAACCCACGAAAGACTCACCCCTGGGGCAGAAAGCTTGCCAGCCCCTTCCCCCGCTGGTGCTGCTTCACTTCAAGCAGTTTAAACAGGAGGCCATCAAAAGGTGCCAACGTTCCTACTGAATTAAGAGAGCCCGCGAAAGACCCCCGCCATCCTGAACTAGGTGGACACCCGTGTACTCCAGACAGTTGGCAAAGTCAATTTGAAGTTTTGGAAGATAAGTTTTTTTGGTTCTTTTGGAGGGTTTGGGCCCTCAAGGATTTTGTGTGGCTGATGGAGCATGGGAGCAAATATGCATAATGCGCAACAGATAGTCCATAGTACATAACCAGCTCAGCGCTGATAATTCCTCTGTCTCAAAAAACTCCCAGGTGCTGTTTTTAGGGAGAAAGAGCTTCGCTGTCCCAAGCAGGGTCCGTACGTTCAACTGTCAGGCTGGAAGTTGAAGGCCTGTGTGGAGGGCTAAGAGCCTGGAGCTGTGTAATTTGCTGTTAAGGCTGACAGGAAATTTTGCAGCTCCAGGCATGTCGCTCTTCATTTAGGCCTCCAAACTCTGTTGTGGTTCTTTTTGCTGACTTAGCTGACTCTTGCGCAGCTCAGATCTTACATGGGCGGTGCACTTCGGGCACTCTCACTTCTCTGAGCACAAAATGCTTCACGTTTGTGTGAACATCAAGGTTTTTGAAGGTCAGCAGAGCATGCAAGGAGCTACAGGAGTTGCCACGCATGCCCTTTTGTGAGGCAGACATGTCCTTTCATGCAGAATTGAGTGTGTCAAGTTCAGCGGAGCATGCTGGGAGCTGCAAGAGTTGCAACCATGCCCTTCTGTGCACAGCTTTCTGTGCACAGTTTGAGTTGCTGCGCATGCCCTTTTGTATGCTCCAGCAGGCTGTCAATGCGCAAGGCTTGTGCTCGCCATTGCACCTAGAATTATAGTGCACAGTTTGAGCTGCCACACACGCCCTTTCGTGCACAGAGGCTGTGGTGCCACACATGCCTTTTTGTACGCACCGGCAGAGGCTTTTGAGGCTTAAGGGTTGCACTTGCCACTGCACTGTGGAACTCTTCGGACAGCAACACTAAAGAGCAGCATATTCAGTTCCATGTCAATAGAAGCATGCCCACCCAGTGCATGCTCTCTGTGTGAGCTCCTATGGCAAGCGGTTGGTACCAAGAGCTGGACCTAGTTTTTGGAGGGGGGAGGGAAGGGTTACAAAGCTATGCTTGCCTATAAAGGCAGCTGAGCTGAAGCAAAAATGTGCCTGTAATCAGAGTGCCAAAAAAGATGGGCGTGTAAGATAGAAAAAGGAAAGGAAGGGTTACATATTTGTGCCTTCCTGCAAGGACAGCTTGGCTGAAACAGAAAGGTGCCCTAAACGAAATCATTCTAGAACATGCACGTCAATTGGAGAAGGAAAATTAGATCATTTGCTTCTAGGTGCAGGGTCAGTGCAGGCAACATTTGATCTTGCCTGGTAATGGACCTCATCCTTTGTTTCCAGGTTCACGGGCACCGCGGGCACTGCTGTGATCTTGCCTGATAAGGCGCTGCTGTGGACGGATGGGCGGTACTTCCTGCAGGTGCGCAGCCACTGTGCAGCTGTTTGCATAAAAAAAAGCCTGGGCAGCGTGATGGGGTATGAATTGCAAAATACCGGAATGCCTCAGTGAAATCGTGCCATGCCGCAAAAATGATGTGTTTGACGGGTTTGGCGGGACAAATGTTGTACCTCAGAGAAATAGTTGTCTTTAGAGGTGCAGGTTTGTGCGGATAACTCGAAAACATTTTTCTTTCGAATGTTGTTGGGGTGTGTGAGTGACAAGAGCTATTTTGGTCCAGAGGATGGACAAACAGTTGTTATTGCATGGCTCCCTTGGAGACAGTAGGCTTGGTGCTGCCTGAGAACTTGACTTCTTTGAAGACTTCAAAGCTCGTGCATGGAAGTGCAAAACAAGCATCGTTGCTCGTTTGAGATTTGAGTAAGCAGGTTGAAGCATGAGGGCAGGGCAGGAGCTGTTGTTTGACTCTGCGGATTTGTGCGGATTGCACATTATCATGTACTGGAGGGGGTGCAGATTCGCTGCAGGATTATTGAATTGGTTTTATTTCCAGGGGTGCAAATGAGTGTGTGTCAGTACAGTAGAAGGCTCCAGCCAAAGTGCCAAGGTCAGACCCCCGTAGTCGAAGGTCAAAACCCAGTGAGCAGAGGTTGATCTTAACAACCAGACTCTCTCCCTGGATGAGCTGGGGCCCATGCTGAACCAATTGAAAGGCACACCCAGTAAGCATAGTTGACTGGCAATCTCAGTACATAGAGTTTAATTTCGGCTGATTGACCGTCCTAACAACCTAGCCCCGGATGAGCTGGAGCCCATGCTGCTGGCAGTGTCACAGATACTCAAGGAGCTGAACCAATTGAATGGCACACCCAGTAAACATAGTTGACTGGCAATCTCAGTACATAGAGTTTGGTTTCAGCTGATTGACCGTCCTAACAACCTAGCCCCGGATGAGCTGGAGCCCATGCTGCTGGCAGTGTCACAGATACTCAAGGAGCTGAACCAATTGAATGGCATACCCAGTAAACATAGTTGACTGGCAATCTCAGTACATAGAGTTTGGTTTCAGCTGATTGACCGTCCTAACAACCTAGCCCCGGATGAGCTGGAGCCCATGCTGCTGGCAGTGTCACAGATACTCAAGGAGCAGAACCAATTGAATGGCACACCCAGTAAGCATAGTTGACTGGCAATCTCAGTACATAGAGTTTGGTTTCAGCTGATTGACCGTCCTAACAACCTAACCCTCGCCCCGGACGAGCTGGAGCCCATGCTGCTGGCAGTGTCACAGATACTCAAGGAGCTGAACCAATTGAATGGCACACCCAGTAAACATAGTTGACTGGCAATCTCAGTACATAGAGTTTGGTTTCAGCTGATTGACCGTCCTAACAACCTAGCCCCGGATGAGCTGGAGCCCATGCTGCTGGCAGTGTCACAGATACTCAAGGAGCAGAACCAATTGAATGGCACACCCAGTAAGCATAGTTGACTGGCAATCTCAGTACATAGAGTTTGGTTTCAGCTGATTGACCGTCCTAACAACCTAACCCTCGCCCCGGACGAGCTGGAGCCCATGCTGCTGGCAGTGTCACAGATACTCAAGGAGCTGAACCAATTGAATGGCACACCCAGTAAGCATAGTTGACTGGCAATCTCAGTACATGGAGTTTGGTTTCAGCTGATTGACCGTCCTAACAACCTAACCCTCGCCCCGGATGAGCTGGAGCCCATGCTGCTGGCAGTGTCACAGATACTCAAGGAGCTGAACCAGGGCACAGCAGAGGTCACACGTTATGACGTGATGAGCTGGGTGTGATGAGCTGCAGCCCATGCTGATGGTAGCAGCACAGGAGCAAAAGGGGCTGAAAAGAGATGCAGTAAGGCAGCATGAGGCATAAGCACACTGTGCACGTAACAGCGGAGGCCGCAGGTGGCAAGGCATGATAACACCTGTCCTCGTTTTGTGCTGTTCCGTCTCCTGCTGCGCAGGCATCTCAAGAGCTGGGCAAGGAGTGGACACTCATGCGCGCTGGAACCCCTGGCTGCCCGGATGTGAGTAACTTGGCATGCTCTTGGCCAGAGAAGGGGAGGGAAAAAAGAAAGAGAAGAAGAAGCAGAAGAAGAAGAAAAAGAAGAAGAAGAAGAAGAAGAAGAAGTATAAGGAAAAGAGATGGATGAAGGACGGAGGAGTATTGGTGCTGTACCTGCTTTTCTCTGCTGCACACGTGGGGTATGGCAGAGCCTGGCTATTCTAACTTCTCTGCAGGTCCACAATTCATGCAGAAATGTGTATGTCAAAATAAAAGGTCTAAGCTTCTCCTTTCCCTTCATAGGGCTTGTCAATCTCAATCCCATTTCTTGGAAGCAACAAGGTAACATATGCAGTGGTGAGAAGCACACTAGCAGTCCTTAATGTTGTGGGCGCCAAATCAGTTCTTGCAAGAAGGACAATTAATTTGCTTCCCCATGGTTGTCCTGCTTGGTTGCATCTGCGCAGAGCGGCATACTGCTCTAGATGGCGTACATGCTCAGGCAGCATCTGTTGTGATGCACATCGTCGAGCCCTGGCCTTCACTGCTCAGATTATACACAAGAGAGTTTCATGCCTCAATTCGGCAACATGCATGATCGGAATTGATGAGTGTGTGAAGCTGCTCCATCGCTTGCAATGCACCCGGGGGGACGGGGGGGGGGGAGGAACTCCTCCTTATGCATGCTCCTTACACATGCGTGTGCACATGCAATGCAGATTGAAGACTGGCTGGCGGCAAACCTGCCAGAATCTGCTCGCGTGGGCATCGACCCTTATGTGCACACTGTGGATATGACGAGGAGGCTGAGCAAAAGGATGCGGGTGCGCTTCTTCGAGCCGATGACAGTGCTGCTTGAGTGCCCTTTGGGAAGGCGCCATTGCTGCGTTGTTGCCCTTTGATGAGTGTCCTTTGATGATTGCCCATTGATGAGGAGGCGCCGTCGTTGCGTCACTGCCCTTTGATGAGTGTCCTTTAACGATTGGCCTTTGAGGAGGCACCATTGCTGTGTCACTGCCATTTGATGAGTGTCCTTTGATGATTGCCCTTTGATGATTGCCCTTTGATGAGGAGGCACCATTGCTGCGTCAGTGCCCTTTGATGAGTGTCCTTCAACGATCGACCTTTGATGAGGAGGCACCCTAGTGAATGTAGCGCTTTTTGCTGTACAATGCTAGGTAAATGCCGATCCCTAAATATGTGAAGTGGAGAGGGGAGGGCAGACAGGTGCATAAGAGCAGTGTTGCGAGGTTACTTCAACACAGCATGATAAGTCATGTGCCAGTAAATGACCTCATGAAGATGTCTGTCGTGTGTGCATATGCAGACGCAAAAGTCTGGCAAGCATGTGGTGTCCTGAATCAATGAGGAATCAATGAGACAGTTTGTACTCTCTTAGAAACGTTTGCTGCATGCACATGTGCGTGTACAGGAGTCTGGCAAGCATGTGGTGGCGCTGGCAGAGGAGAACCTTGTGGACAAGGCTTGGGGAGCGAGCCAACCAGCAGCACCTTCTGCCAAGCTGCGCGTGCATCCCATGAAGGTGAGGCAGAGACAGACATGACTCACAGAAAGGATAAAGTTGTGGACAAGGCCAGGGAGGCTAGCGGACCTGCAGCACCTTCTGCCAAGCTGCGTGTGCATCCCATGAAGGTGAGGCAGAGACAGACATGACTCACAGAAAGGATAAAGTTGTGGACAAGGCCAGGGAGGCTAGCGGACCTGCAGCACCCTCTGCCAAGCTGCGTGTGCATCCCATGAAGGTGAGTCAGAGAAAGACATGACTCACAGAAAGGATAAGGTTGTGGACAAGGCCAGGGGGGCAAGCAGACCTGCAGCACCCTCTGCCAAGCTGCGTGTGCAACCCTTTGGAGGTGAGGCAAGTATGACACTTATTAAGAATGAATAAAACATTGAAATGTTCAGCAACCGTGAGCGCTTGGCAGAGCATCCATGTCAAAATTCCAGATACCCAATTGATATCCATGTCATGATGGTATCAAAGGTTGCACATGTCAATAGGTATCACGAACCCTCTGCCCAATGCCATTCTAGCAGGGCCAGATTGTAGTCCTTTGAAAGGTTAAATGTATGCATGTGTGAGAAAATGCTCCATGTCGAAAGTGCAGGCCTTTGCAGGGGAGGGGAGGCAAAGGCAGAGCATGAGATCCCGCAAGCTCCCTTGCTGAATTTTTATAAATCATATTATTAAGCAATAAAGCAAATGTTGCAGCGCCACTCACTGCACTCTGTCTTCATCTTGGGCAGGGGCATTACAGGTGCGCAGAGCTGTGATGGCACAGCAGTTTGCACAAAAACCATGGCGCTGTTGACAATGAAAGGTTGCAGTCGCTGGTCAACAGCAGCGAGTCATGCACAGTGGGGCAAGATCACAGGGGGCAACAGATACATGGGGCTTTTGGCCTCTGCGTTTGTGCAAGGTGACCAGCCCTCCTCAAAAGGAGGTCAGCAGTCATATATGCACGCCTTTGGGTTCTGTGGTGTGCGCAGTGGGCGGGCGAGTCTGTGGCCTCCAAAGTCCAGCGCATGTGTACGCACGTGAAGACGCTGAAAGCGGACCTGCTGCTTGTTAGCATGCTCGACGAGGTGTGTGGGATTGATCTCGTTTTTGTGCGTGTGCAAGTGTGTGTCTTTGTGTGATGACTTGCTTGCACACACTGCACCCCCACCTCTTTCAAAATCGTGTTTGTTTGCTGATAGCTTCAGCATGTGTGCATGGTCACCACACCTGCATTTCCTCTCCCTTGTGTGTGTGCAGCAGTGTTGCCACCTGTGTTCAACACGCACCTTCATCTGCTGCCAACATTGCTTCTTACGTCCCTCAGCACGCCTCTATATTCTTCCTGCATCACTGCGCGTGGCACAGCTTTTCTACCCATGCAGCAGCATACAGTGTGCAACGATGCATTTGCATCATAAGCATGCCAACCACCCTTATCAGCGGCTCTTTTGTTGTGTGCCTGGCTGCCAATTTGCATGAGCATTGCTGAACTGCATTGCAATCATGCCCATCTCTCTAGGCTAGCTGCCTTTGTGACTTCGCTTGCAGGTGGCTTGGCTGTTCAACCTGCGCGGTAGTGACGTGCAGTGCAACCCAGTGTTCCTAAGTTACGCCACTGTGGGGGTGGACGGCAGTGCTGCGCTGTATGTGGAGCAGTCTAAGCTGACAGAGGAGGTCAAGGCACACTTGAAGGTCGGGTTTTGGCTACTTTACGTCTGCCTCTGATTGTTGCATGTGGAGCAGTCTAAGCTGAGAGAGGAGGTCAAGGCACACTTGAAGGTGAGGTTTTGGCTACTTTACGTTTGCCTCTGATTGTTGCATGTGGAGCAGTCTCAGCTGACAGAGGAGGTCCAGGCACACTTGAAGGTGAGGTTTTGGCTACTTTATGTTTGCCTTCGGTTGTTGCATGTGGAGCAGTCTAAGCTGACAGAGCAGGTCCAGGCACACCCGGACACAGGGATCGGTGCAAGGGCACGAGCAATTTGCCGTTTTGTGTTTGAAATCTGACTCCTTAAATGATGCCAATTCTACGCAAGCTCACAGGAGGTGACTGCAAAGCTCTACCAAAATAGCATCACCTGATTTTTTTTCCAGTAATTACTTTGGGTTGGCCAAATTCCCTCTTTTAATACGTACCTATACGTATTATACGGCAAATGCATGGAATTTTATTACTAAATATAGGGGCATATGGTATTGGCATATGGAACTGGCCAACCCTAAATATACTGAAATCATTTGTTACCATGGATCACTTGATTGCATTTCATGCATGCAGAAGGCTCAAGTAATGTGAAAAGACTCCAGCGCCCCTCACCCGTTCAATTGGTTTATCGTTGGCTGATTTGATCTCATTCTTGATCTTGTCTCATGCATGTATATTTGGTAGGTTATTGATAGGTTATTTGGTTTCATATTTGAGATCTTGTTTCATGCATCTTGTTTCATGCATGCATGAGACCTAAGTCGCTGTGAAGACTACACCGCGTCTACCCTTGCTGTCATTTGGTTGATCCAGTTGATCACTTGATCCCACACTCGATTTTGTTGCTCACATGTAGGAGGCCCAAGTGACTGTGAAGGACTACAGCTCTTTCACAGATGATGTGGCATCTGCAACCAGCGCTGGCAAGAGCGTGTGGTTGGATGCCTCCAAGGTCTCATTCGCAGTCTTCAACGCAGCAAAGCAGGCCTCCGTGCCCGCTGAAGGTGTGTGCATATGTGCGCCGAGATCTGTGTGAGCAGAGGTTGGTTGGATGCCTCCAAGGTCTCATTCACAGTCTTCAACGCAGCAAAGCAGGCCTCCGTGCCCACTGAAGGTGCGTGCGTACGTGTGCTGAGAACTTTGTACCAGCAGAGGCGTGGCTGGATGCCTCCAAGGTCTCGTTCGCAGTCTTCAACACAGCAAAGCAGGCCTCCGTGCCCGCTGTAGGTGCGTGCGTACGTGCGCTGAGATCTGTGTGAGCAGAGGTCGGCTGGATGCCTCCAAGGTCGCAATTGCATTCTTCATCGGGGCAAAGCATACATCCGTCCCTGCTGAACTTGTGTGTATGTTTGGGCTGAGGTGCTTGTGTGGGCTGCGTGTACATGCTAGTGTGCTTTTGCGTAGTAGTAGTTCGTGGGCTGTGGTCAAATCTGTGCAGCAGATCTTGAAGCAGGCAGGCAGGCAGGCAGGCAGGCTGGCAGGTGACAGGACATGTGTAGGCCTGCCAGCCTGCATGCCAGGAGCTTACAGAGTGTACAGAGGGCTCAACAGGTTCAGCATGCAGAAACCAAATGCATGCTGACGGCAGAGAGCCAGGCGGGGGTGTGAAGGCCTGAAGTTGGCATCCCGTGTAGAAAAGGAAACATAGTAGGCAGAAACAAGTCTCCCTACATCAACAAAGGAGAAGGGGATGCATTGGCTCAAGGGTGCCATAAGTCCATCCCACCACAAAGCTAAAGAACAGGAAGGGCCAGTAGGGGGTTGGCAGATGACCTTTCTTTCCAATGCAGCCGGCCCAGAGTGCTACTGGGTGCCTCTTCGTGCGTGTTCTGAGGTGACTGGTCCGTTGCCTCCTGGTTGAGCAGACCTCTCCCAAGTGCTCGCCTTGGGCTCGTTTCCGTGCTGGCGTAGGGCACCCACAGCAAGCTTGCAAAGACCCGCAAGGGGCAAGGCGGCTGTGCTCCCTCTTCACTAATCAGGCAGTTTTTCATTCACCCCTCCATTTATTCGCTGGTTTCATCATACCCTTTTCTTCGTGCAGGTAACAGGGCACACAGCAGCAAGCGTGCTAGGACCGACAAGGGCAAGGCAGCTGTACCTCCTGCACGCATCAAGTAGTGGTTATTCATTTGCTTTGTTTGCTGCACCTTGTTTTTTGGTGTGCAGGCAATGGGGTACCCAGCAGCAAGCGCGCAAAGACCGACAGGGGCAAGACAGCAGCCCCTTCTGTACGGGTTGAGCATTGTGTTTTGCTTACTGGCTTTTCTTTTCTTTGGGTTCTCTGTTTCTTTTCTTGTGCAGGCGGTAATGCACCCACTACGGCAAGCGCGCCAGGAACGATAGGGGCGAGGCAGCAGCTGCGCTCCCTGTACGCATCAAGCATTTGTTCATTCATTGGCATAGTTTCTTTTTTGAACCTTCTTTTTTGTGCAGGCAATGGGGCACCCAGCAGCAAGCGTGCCAAGACCAACAAGGGCAAGGCAGCTGCTCCATCTGGGGCTGCCTCTCCTGCAGACGCCTCCTGCATCCCCCAGATCGTGGAGTTTGCATCTCCGGTTAACAATGCCAAGGTTGGCATCGCTTTTACCTTGTGTTACATCTGTCTGCTAGCTACATGATAAATAACTTTGGTAAGGAAAGATTTGCTATGTAGGCAGTGAAAGCCCTCCCTACATCAATGGATTTGGAACAAGAGGCACATTGTGCCAGAGGAAGAATGAGACATAAGCTGCTTAGTTTCCTTTTCTCTTGCTCCCTCTCTTCCTGCTCTTGTGCGCCCATCTGCTAGACCATCTCATGCCTGCTGCAGCCATCAAAAGACGACATTCGCATCCCATAAGTATCAGGGCAATCAATCTGAGACGTCATTAGTCTTTGATTGCCTAACGAGGTATCAGATTGATTGCTTTGATATCTGTGGTAGAGTTGTTATGCTTTCATGGCTGCAGCAGGCATGAGATGGTGCAGTAGATGGGCGCACAAGAGCAGGAACACAGAGGAGCAAGGAGAAGGCTCACGGGATCGCCCTTTTTTCCTTAGATGCGGGAGCAGCACTATTGCTCAGTCAATTATGTTGTTTTTGCTTGAAGGCATCAAGAATGATGCGTGCGCAAGGCGTACCTGCTTGACGCAGTGGCGTTGTAGGAGCTGCTGTGCACCCTTGAGAAGGGTTCCTGCTGCTCATGTGCATATGTTGTTCCTCCCTGCAGGCCATCAAGAATGATGCAGAGCTGGATGGCATGCGTGAGGCGCATCTGCGCGATGCAGTGGCGTTATGCGAGCTGCTGTACACCCTTGAGAAGGATGTAAGTGCAGAGTGGGGGCATGGGTAGTCCAAGGAAGGACAAACTCATAATGGAAGGGCCCAAATCAACAGAGCAAGCAGCACTTCAGGCAGCCAGCACGCTGTGTATATGTGTTTTTGTGCGTGCCTCAATGTGTGTTTATTCATGCGCGTTTGTGTGTGTGTGCGCGCGCGTGTGTGTGTGCGTGTGTGTGTGTGCGCGTGCCCGCGCACGCTCTGATTTCAGCTTGAGCTGTGCGCTTCTTGTCATATACACCTCATCTGAGAGTGCAGCTACTGTGCTCAATAGTCACCAAGCCTGGACTTATTGCATGCCAACACCGCACTGCAGATTGGAGCTGGCAAGGTGTACACGGAGGTCCAAGTCGATGAGCTGCTGACCAGCAGGAGGGCTGCCCAGCAGGGATTTGTGGAGCCTAGCTTCCCCACAATCGCAGGTGTGTACAGTTTCGTACCTGCTCAACAAGACCACTGCCATGGCTCAGTGAGGCTCCACATGGCCTACCTTTGACAAAAAGCAAGCAGGTGCATGTGCAGGGGAACCATACATGGGGAGCCAAAGCTGGACCCCTTCAGCTCAAAGGTTCAGCTGCACCGAGGCACAGGTGTTCCCTCTAGTTACAGTCCAATGCTATGTGTTGCGGTGAATGCGCCTGTCATGGTTCCCTGCTGATCATTTTGAACCAGTTTAACATTCCTGTGCATGCATTGGTGCACCAAGCATTGATCAAAGTAATGCTCCAAGCAGGGGACAGTGAAGTGCAGGTGCATGTGTGGCTGCACCAAGCAGTGATGAAAGTGTATTGCATGCTCCAAGCAGGGTACAATCAACTGCAAAAAATACATGCATGGCTGTATTAAGCAGTGATTGAGTGCATTGCATGCCCCAAGCAGGGTACAGTGAAGTGCAGATGCATGCATTGCTGCACATCGTCACAGAATACAGGCCCTGTCATGAGTTCTGCATCCCTTTTGGCATGCTTCAGCCTCCTTCTCTTTGCATTGCAAGTCAAGATGAATTGGGCCCTGTCATGAGTGCTGCATCCCTGTTGGCGTGCTTCAGCCTCCTACCTTGGAAGCGTGAGTGAAGCTGGACTGCTTGAGCTGTCATGATTGCTGCATCCCTGTTGGCATGCTTCAGCCTCCTACCTTGGAAGCGTGAGTGAAGCTGGACTGCTTGAGCTGCCGTACTGATCTGTGCATCAGGAGGAGTAAAGTGCTATGACTAGGCATCCTTTTCCCTTGACCAGCACCCTCCCATGCACACATGTTCACACACTTGCCCGCACGCACACACACACACATACACACACATACGCACACGCAAACACACACATACACATACACACACAGGGGCTGGCCCCAATGGTGCCGTCATCCACTACCGGGCACAGCCAGGCACCTGCCGCAATGTTGACGCCAACACGATGCTCCTGGTAGACTCTGGGGCCCAATTCGACTGCGGCACCACCGACATCACGCGCACTGTGCACTATGGCACGCCCACAGAGTACCAGAAGCGCTGCTACACGCGTGTGCTGCAGGTGTGTGAGCAAGGGTATGGACTTGTGGTTGCAGGTGACCCTGTGTGTGTGCGTGTGTGTGTGCGTGCGTGTGTGCTTGGGGCAAGTTGCCCTGATGTCACACCAAGTGCGCGCGCGTGCGTGTGTGCGCGTGTGTGACGTTTGTTCCTACATGTAGCTAGGTTCCAGCTTGTACAGGCTTTCCTGCTGATTTGAAAGCATGTGTGGGCGTTCAGTCTGCATTCATCTGCAAACAACAGTTCCTGGACAAATGGTTCTTTGTCAATGACAAAATTGTCATGCAGGGCCACATTGGCTTGGATCAAGCCATCTTCCCTGAGGGCACTGTGGGTGCTGCTCTGGACACCCTTGCACGCGTGCCTCTGTGGAAGGAGGGGCTCAACTACCGCCATGGTAAGGAAAAGTAGTAGCAGCAGCAGCAGCAGCAGCAGCAGCCTTGCTTCCAAAAAATTCCTCCTGCATTATTGCGTCAAGTGCCTCTGTGGAAAGGTGAGCTCAACGGCTGGATTGGTGAACAGCCTTGTGTTGGAAAATCATTTTGAGCAAGAGACTCGTTAGCACCGTCGATCACTGGGTAAGTAGTAGTCTGTATGCGCATGGACATTCAAAGATATTGCTCTGGATGGCAGTTGCCAGTGGCGAGCATTGCAATTTAGGGTGAACAAAGACCATGTGCGCAAGCACATGGGCGAAGGGAAATGCATAAGGTGTCACAGTTTCCCGGCTCATGCATGCCACTTTGAACTTTGTGCATCAAAGGCGAGGGCTACAAAGGCAAAGAGCTCAGAGCCTTAGTCTGTGACTGTGAGCAGAGCCTTTGTGCCAAAGCCCGAAGTCAGCACTATTTTTGATATAGTCAAGGTTCTTGCAGTGACCTGTGCCTGATCATTGTTGGCTGGAAATCTGAGCAAATTCGGGGTTCTCGACCCCAAATGTTGATATTAGGCGTAACTGTGATGGAAAAGATGCGTTACAAATTGCGACAAAAACGCTCCCAAAAGTGCTCCCTGCATGCAAGCAGGAGTTGGGGTTCAGAGGTCCCACACCCTCCCCCCCGGCATTCTCACCCGCCCTGACCCAGCCAGACTACTAATGGACCCCATATGTTTTGCATTGGGTGGGGCCAGAGAGGCTCAGAAAAGTTTCCTGTGAAAGGCTCCCTCAAAATGGCCAAAATAGGATGCTCTGATAATTCTTTACTCTGAAAAGAACGAAATGGAAGGTTCTGCGTGTGCTCTTTGTGAAAATGTATTCGTAATCTTATGATAGAAATTGGTTTTGTCTAACGCACGCCAACACATTTGTGCGCAAGAACACACACACACACACTTTTCTCATGCTTGTTAACACTGAGTGACTGACCTTCCCCTTATTATGCACAGGTCCTGGTATTGAGTGGCTGACCTCCCTCTTCCTTGATTATGCACAGGTACTGGCCACGGAGTGGGCGCACACCTGAATGTCCATGAAGGCCCTCAGTCCATCTCCACCCGCTACTACATCACTACGCCCCTTGCTGCAAAGATGGTGAGCTGCTCTATGGTTGATCTGACTGTGGATATGGCCTTCAGTTCATCTCTGCATGCCACTACATCACATTTCCCCCCCCTGCTGCAAAGATGGTAAATTGCCCTGGCAACAAGCATCTCAAACACCCAAAAGCTCATGCTATCTTGACTTGGGAGAGGTGCTTGTCAAGGTTGCACGCCCACTCGCTAATGCTGCAGTCAATCTCACTAGCATGGGCAAGGGTTCCCGGCTCCTGCTTGCAGGCACGGCACCTTACCGCAGGTTAACAACTAGAAAAGTGCTGCCTCATAGGACACGTTCAGCCCATTTAAACAATTGATTTTCTTGTCCTCTTTGCTGCATCAGCCTACATGATGACTGACCTCTTCTAACACCATTTTGTCGATGCCTTAGGTGGTCAGCAACGAGCCAGGCTACTATGAGGACGGTTCATTCGGCGTGCGCACTGAGAACCTGATGATCATCAAAGAGGTGCCAACGCCATTCAGGTGCGTGCGCAGCATGGCGCTGCAGGTGCCAACGCCATTCAGGTGTGTGCGCGACTCTGCAGGTGCATGTCCACGACTCAGGTGATGCTGACACCACCAGCTGGTGTTGCCAATGCGTGATTTGCATGGTGCATCCAAGTACGCATGGCACTGAATGCTAGTGGTGCTGGCGCATGATGTGCATGCTGGATACAAATATGCTCCTCGCCGCATGACTGCACATAGGCTCCCTTGCTGCATTCACCCCTTCAATCAAACAAAAAGATATGTTACCAAGTGGTCTTGCTGTGTTCCAAGATGTTTAGTATGATTACATGCATGCAAAGACATGCACACACACACACACATACGCACACATTCGATAGGTTTGGTGGCATGGCGTCCTTGGGCTTCGAGCGCCTCACACTCGTGCCCATCCAGACCAAGATGATCGAGGCCTCCATCATGAGTCCAGATGAGGTTTCATGGCTGGACCAGTACCACCAGCAGGTGGGCAGCTGTGTGCTTGGATCTCCACATGCTGCTAGGTTTAGTGTTGCTAGGCTCTTGTGTTGCTAGCCCAAGGTGCCCCTTCGTCCTGGCCGGACCAGTAACACCAGCAGTTGGGCAGCAGTGTGCACAAGCCTCTCACTGCGCGAGGAAAAGGAAGGACAGGAAAGTGTCACAGAGCTCACATTCCAACGGCAAAGGTCGAGCCAAAAACTAGGTTCAATTGAACGGCACTGGACGAGATGGTTCCGCTCTGTTGATGACCAAAAGGTTTTTGAGAGTTGTGCTTGGATGGTGCCATGTGCTTCAACAGGAGAGGCCCCTAAAGCGTCTGGCATCTCCTGCTAAGGTTTTGCTTTGTAGGTGTTTAGAAGGAGCAGATCACATGTTTGCCTCTCCTTTCTGAGGACTAGCAGTACTCATCCGCTTTTCTCCTAGCAGCGAAATTCCCTGTTCATGCAGCTGGAGCTGCACGCTCAATACCAACTGATGATGCCTCTGCCTCTTCGGGACATGCTGCATCACAGGTCTGGGAGTCAGTGTCACCTCGCGTACAAGGCAACCCAGAGCTCTTAGAGTGGCTGCGTGTGAATACACGGCCATTGGCAGAGCAACAGGCGGCCAAATGAAAAATTAGACGCAAAGTAACTTTTCCTTGGTTTTCTTATGCTACTATATGAGCACATTGGCAAAGTGCGCTTGGCACTTTCCTTGGGTGTTTGTACACTTTTTTTCTTGGGCTCTTTGGAGAGCCCTTGCCTGAACAGGCTTGGCTTGGTGACGAATGATGCTTGAGGGCTTGGATCAGGAGACTATTTAAAGGACGTTGTGCAGATGCTGTGACAGGCATGAGCGTACGCCCCCACATGAATCTGGTGAGACCCGCTCGCTAGGTAGGGGAACTTATCTAAAAAACATGGCCATTTGGCTGGCGTAGTTTTCTATTTCTTTTTACACATAGTTCGTGAATTGAAGCCGTACTACAATTAACCATGATAATATTGAGATAGATCCTAGGTAGAGGCCTCACAGCGACAGCATAATGGAACCTACGAACACATAATTGAATTGCTTCAAGAAGTTTTTCAAGAATCAATCCGCAGAAGCGAACCAAACCTGCACAGAGGGGGAGCTTACAATACACACCTTCTTTTCCTGTGTGTTGGTGGAACCTACAACACTGATCACGTTGATCCTCAAACAACTGGGAAAGGGTTGCATAGATACACCTACCTGCAAGGGCAGCTGAGGTTAAAAGGGTGCCTGAAACCAAACCAGTCCGATCTGAAGAACAAAAACAATGTGTACCACGTTTCACTCAGCCACAGTGCTTCAGACACACTAAGACAAACTGGGTAATTCCCAGGACACCATCTTGGTTCAGGGTTACAAGGTTACAGGGGAAAAGAAGGCTTCCAATCAAAACGGCTGACTGCTAGCCTGTTCATAACATAGAAGAAGTTCAGTAAAAAATGATAAAGCTTGTTGTTGTTGTGATTCATGAAAAAAAAAACATATGAAAAGACTGTACATGGTGAAGGGCAGGCAAGTGAGGAGCCATCTGAGAGGAAGGGTGAGATACAAAGAGGGGAGGGACAGAGAACAGGGAAGCGTGTATATGCCAGAGAAATCATCTTGATTCAGACAACTAAGCCTTGACCTCCAATGGGCTCAGCCTTGGTAGGCTACCAAGCGTGTGCATAAGATCCATGCCAACTGCAAACTATCCCCACAAATTGCTGGCACAGGACTTGCCATTAAAAATAAGAAATACTCCTCTCAGTCGGGTGCTTCCTGCAACCTTCAGATTCCCACTAGCCCTTCAAGAAGTTCCTGTTCACTGGAAATTTCTGCTTTGTTGTGAAGGGACTCACGGCTTTTTAAAGTCTTTCCTTATTGCACGCGGCCTTTGGGCTGGCATAGGCTGCCTTAGAACGCCAAATATTTCTACTTAAAATTACCTGAACACATTGTCCACAGTGTACTAGATTTTGCCTTCGTGTCAATACCTTGAAAGTCGAGCAGGTCACGTGGGATGATGCTGTTTCCCCTGCCTGTGATTTATGTGATGCCCAAAATGATGTGCAGGATGAACAATGTGTTCTTTTCAAATGCACTCATCCCCATGTTTGTTCTCTTTGGCTTAGGTATGCTTCCTTTTTTCTGGTCCTTTCCTCTCTCATCTCACTCTTCCAATAGCGTGGCTCCCTATGTACCTGGCATTCACCATGTGCAGCCTTATCATATCTCTTCTTTCTTAAATCAAAGCAATTACAAGCTTTTTCCTTTTCTACATGAACGATTGCTTTTTTATGAGCAGGCTAGCAGTCAAATGTTTTAACTGGAGGCCTTCTTTTTCCTGTAAGCTATATGCCGCCTTAGAAGCAGCTTTCATTCTTTTTCGATTTCTATTAGTCAACAAGTCTCCTTTTCCTTGATTGATACAGAACAGTTGCTGCCAATGTTTTGCAATCCACACACTTGTTGCTTTTTTACCAGTGTGTTTCTTAAAACGTGGTTTATATTTCCTTTTCCTTAATTGATGTACTACATCCTAGTAGGAGGTGGTTCCCCTGTCTATTGTAGTCATTCTTTTTCCTTCTATTTCCTATTTCATTGCAATGCTCTGCCTTTTCTATGCAAACGTGTACTAGCACACATGTAACAGGCATGCCATTAAAACAATTGCAAAACCACGTCCTGGAGCTAGCTGCTACCAACTTGACACCCTTTGAAAAGCCCTCCATATCCCTGTTAGCTTCCCTGATGTTTTTCTGGTAAGGGAAATCATAGCTCTTTGACTAACATGCCTCCTAGAGGGGAGTATTTTTCTTCAATTAATGCAGGATTATGTAGAAATTTTCTTCAAGTATTGGTGTCCACCGAGCCAATCTGATGCTTGTCATGTCATGCTTGTCATGGGTACTCTGCATGAGTCTTGTAGGCCTGCATTGAGCTGAGTGTAGATCCAGGTTGCATGAGTCTTGTAGGCCTGCATTGAGCTGAGTGTAGATCCAGGTTTTGTCTTGTAGACATGCAGTGCACAGTGTAGCACGTTTGACATGTACTATGAACCTAGAACGATTTGTACTACATACCCATTACAATTGGTAGTCACTCATCATGAGTGTATGATACAGTACGATCAAAAACACCCAGACTTCATTTGTTGGTCCGTCTGTCCTTAAAGTTTGATTTATAAACAGCAAGTAATTTCTATTGCCTATGTGCCTCCTATTCCTTGATTGATGTAGGAAGAGTTCCCTCTGCCTACATGGTCTTTTTCCTTTTGCTCCTTCTCTTTCTTAAGTTTCCAACGCTATCCTTTCTCTGTGCAAGGCGGGCAATGAAACAGGGATTGCGAAGACAGGAAAAGCCTCACACACGGCACAAGTTCTGCTCTCATCTCAGAAAGCGCAAAGGAACATGGTAGAGTCCCATGCTGAAGCCACAGGGTCTAAGATATCAAAGCAGAAATGCAGCAAACGCTTACAAGCTGCCGCCTGTTGCTAGTGGCGCGCCAGCCAGGTTGGGCTGCTGCTCCTCCTTCTGTCTTGCTATTGTCCATGAGGGTGTCCATGCCATCAGGCGCAGCAGGGCCATGCGAACCTCCACCTGCAGGAACAGAAAAGTATATTTGCCAGTGCTCTCATGCTTGCCATTTGGAAAAGGAGAGGAGGGGGAACAAGGCTGTTCCTGCCTTCAGGGGTAGCTTTGCTGAAGTGACACCTGTTGCCGACTCATGCCATGCTTGAGGGGCAGTGAGCACCCCTTCAAAGGAAACCCATGCAAAGGAAAAGCAGCTACATGGTGTTTGCATGCTCAGGTCTATCAAAAGCCGAAAAGGCCTTGCCCTACAAAAAGCACAGTCATGAAAGGGCTGCCTGGAAAAGGATAGCCTACCATTATGGTCAAACCATATAACATGCCCACGTAGATGTGCACATGGCCAAGTTGAGTTTCAGAGTTATTTTGCCTTCCTCCTCTTCTGGCATACAAAAATCAGGCACAGTAGGGACTTTTGGGCATCCCCCAGCAAAGCACAACCATAGGGCAGAAGTGCACAGTGTGTATATAGAGAGAGCATGTTGTTTGTAAGCATGTTGTTCTCAGGAGGACACGTCTTTATTGGGAGTCAGGCACAGACTGCAGGCACAGCAAGGCTGTGCAACCCTCCTCCTGCTAGGCAAGTAAAGAGAAGCGAAGAAAAGGCTGCACAGGCCAGAGCTGCACGCGTGCATCAAGTGCATCAGAGACAGGCTCCCTCACAGACAAAGCAAGCAGTCATTCCGTCTACGCTTCATGTTTCTTCATCTATGTAATCGGATGAGAAGATGCATCTTAGACAAGGCTGTCAACATGCTGACTAGAGCTGTGGCTGAAGAATAATCCAACACTGCCAGCCATGACCAACATGTCATACACAGCACACACACACACAAGCGCGCGCACCCGCATGACCTCCACTGCCACCAGTGCTTGCGTGATGAGCCTGCGCACACCCGTTGCGCTGGCGTGCTCTAAGCGCTCCTCTGCAATGGCCCGTGTACATTCTCGTGCAGTGATGACAATGTTGTTCACAGGCTGGCCCTGTGGAAAGTCAAGCACAAGTTTCATGGAGCATGGGGGGAACAAGAAATAGAGAAGTTCGCGCATGCTGATTGTTCACAGGCTGGCCCTGTCAAGGTTTGCATGCAGGATTAGGAGAGCATGAGGTAATGGCAAACAAAGGAAGAATGCACACTGTTGCGCACAGGCTAGCCCTGTCAAGGTTTGCATGCAGGGTTAGGAGAGCATGAGGGAAATGGAAAACAGTTCAATAATGCACTATTGTTCGCTCTGTTAACTTCACAGGCTGGCCCTGTGGAGGGTCAGGTGCAAGTTTCATGGAGCATGGGTGAAATGAGAAACTTGGGAAGAGTGCGCACGCTGATCAACGTTGCAAACATCAGGCAAACCTATGAAGGGCACAGCGCATCCATACCTATCCTTAATTGATGTGGGGATTGATTATCACTGCCGACGTAGTTTCTCTTTCCTTCTCACAAGGCACAGTGCATCAAGGGAAAGTGTAGGCAAGGGCTCCCCAGCACGAAAAGCTGCTGTGGTTGCAACATGGCCAAAATGCAATGCTCAATGGTGTCAAAGCAGCGCCTTTTTTATGTTTGGATGTTAATTATTTATGTATTATTTTGTGTATGAATGGTCATGTCGCGCAACAACAGAGTTACGTGGACAGCAGGAAAACTAAGCTTGTGTATGAAAGACATCAGGGGGAGAAGGCATGTCAGCTTTTTCATCCAACTGGGGAGGCTGCCAGCATCGCTTCTGCAAATCCAAATTGTGACATTTTTGCGTGAGGGACGGAAGCATGCATAATGAACCAGCAAGCGCCCAGAAATTTCCTGATGAATACAGACGCACAATGACACACTAATAGGACAGGTTTGCAAGCTGCTCAAGAGCGTTGGGCCAGCAGAAAAGTGAGTGTGAGCCTTTGAATATATAAAGCATGTACCCAAGGTTGGAAAAAACAGATGCAACACTAGGGGGGGTTTCCAACTGAAGAATCCAGTGACATCATGCAATCTTGTGCCCAGGCAAGTACATGTTGCTGGCTCCTCCCATTTTATTGTTGCACAGGCATTTCATAGGTACACAAGCATGCATGTACATACCAGGCAGCAATCGACACTCCTTAAGCAGTCATTGGTCTTCAGTAATAGCAAAAGTGGACGGGGCACGCGCGTGAGCATCGTGCTTATATCCACTGCATGTTCCATGGCATAGGCCTGCATCGCCATTGCAAGTGAAGAGGTGGTCACATCCGCCAATACAATTGAAGAGCATTGTCTAGATTTTGCTACATTAACAAATTATTGTTTGTGACAGATGCAGACAGCGTGAAACCTTTAACCTTTTACTCTGTTAGATTTGCGTAATGCACACCATTTTTCAATAGAGGCATGCAGCATCCTTAGATACATTCCTTCTGGCTTCTGTACATTGATATTGTTGGCAAAAGCCTCAAGGGCAACAGCAGCAGCAGAAGCAGCAGCAGCAGCCTTTTCATTGCCGTTGTGCTGCAGGAAAACAATTTACAAAGGACTCAGGGGAACTTCAAACATGTTCTCTCACACTTTTACAATAATGGGTTTCATGCCTGGATTGAGTCGTACACTGGTCATTTGATCTAATGTAATTTTCCTGTCTGGCCATCGAATTTTTAAAATTTTCCATGCTCCTTGGTCCTGTTCTGGCTCTTGAATTGCTTTTAATCAGACATGCCTACCAGTAAGATAGATGATGAACCTACCTGCACACGTTTTCGATGCTCCTCTGATTCTTTGACGTACATTCGATCGGGACTAGACTCATTGACCACTTGCTCCCAGGGCCTCTACACAAACAAGCAAAAAGAAAACGACTCCATAAGACGTGCATGCCTGGATTGCCTGTGTGCGGCAAGGAACGGCTTCAAAGGAAAAAAGCAATACCTCACATGGGAAACTCTGCACAAAATAAGCCGAGACCATATGTTCAAGAGGTTTGCCTGGCTCTTTTGGGATTCATTAAGTGCACACTGAGAACAATCCACTGGCGGAAGCACAGAAGCCTGCAGGTGTTAAGCTCACAAAATAAGCCAAGAACGTGTGTTCAAGGGGTTTGCCTGGTTCTTTTGGGATGCATGAAGTGCACACTGAGAACAATCCACTGGCGGAAGCACAGAAGCCTGCAGGTGTTAAGCTCACAAAATAAGCCAAGAACGTGTGTTCAAGGGGTTTGCCTGGTTCTTTTGGGATGCATGAAGTGCACACTGAGAACAATCCACTGGCGGAAGCACAGAAGCCTGCAGATGTTAAGCTTCTCAGCAAACAAGAGACAGGTGCAAAGGGTGGACACAAGGGAAGGTGCCAAATACAAACAGGCATCATGTTATTTTGGTGGTGGGGGGGGGGGGGGAATTCAAAGGGTCAACTGTGCCACCAGAAAGGCCCATAAGGTCAGAGCAGCCCCCTCGGGCCTCTTTGCCACTTGGCAAGACCCTCTTTACTCGCCTAAATATTTTTATTCAACAGGAAAACTAATTTCAAAGATTGACTCAAAAAAAAAGCAGCACCCAAGTCAGCACAAATCAACAGCATGAAGCATGAAACACAAATGACTAGCCATGGGTAAAAAGGGTGTCCAAATTTCCCAAGCTGGCTCGTCGAGCCTGGAAGAGGTTTGGCATATGTGGTTAGGGCCTCATTGAGATATATGGTTAGATGACTGTCAGTCACAGAGGGTTCCATGTGATCCCAGGTTTTTCAGGCCAATTCTTTGAAACACATGATAAATATAATTTAATAGATTGAATTCAGGTGGAATGGCTGTTCAGCAAAATAGGATGAGTCAAAACAACTGAATTGTCGTCTAATCCTCCCCCTTGCGACCCCTTTTGTACCGGCACTGCCCCTTCTTGTTTTTTTCCTTGAGCGGCTGCAAGCTTGCCTCCAGGCCATCCTCATCAAAGTGCTTGCTGTTGTATCGCACACAGAGCCAGGGGAGAGCGATGCTTTTGGTGCACACAAAGGAATCAACGCCAAAGTCAGCACCACGCAAGTCAGCACACATTGATAGCACCACTCAAGTCAGCACCACGCAAGTCAGCGCACATCAATAACATGGAACTCCTATAGCATGTATGACCCAGCACTCGAATCAACACCCATGCTGCATGAAGACAGCATCCAAGCAACATGCTGCATGGAGAAGGGAGCCAAATAAGCCTGCGACAATGAAGCATACGTACCTGCAAACATCTTACAACGATAACCCAGCAATGTCCAGCAAACATTGGGCATGCCTCCCACTTTCCTTATGTCCCTCTCTCTTACAACGATAACCCAGCAACGTCCAGCAAGCATGGGGCATGCCTCCCACTTTCCTTATATTCCTCTCTCTTACAACAATAACCCAGCAACGTCCAGCAAGCATGGGGCATGCCTCCCACTTTCCTTATGTTCCTCTCTCTTACAACGATAACCCAGCAACGTCCAGCAAGCATGGGGCATGCCTCCTACTTTCCTTATGTTCCTCTCTCTTACAACGATAACCCAGCAACGTCCAGCAATCATGGGGCATGCCTCCCACTTCCTTTGTGTCCCGCTCTAATTCACCTAAGAAGTTACCTTAAACACCAGCAATGATAAGAATAATCCCAGTGAGCAATAATAAGAATAATCCTTATAAGCTAGGATTGATTGAAGGCATGCCTGGGCAACCATGGGACAGCCACGAGGCAAGCCTGGGAAACCATGGGGCAGCCATGTGGCATGCCTGGGCAACTGTGGGGCGACCATGGGGCATGCCTGGGCAACTGGGGGGCAGCCTAGCTATGGCAGCAACCATGGAGCATGCCTCCCACTCTCTCTTTTGTCCCTCTCTCTAAAAACAATGACCCAGCAATGATGGAGCATGCCTGCCACTCTCACTGTGTCCTGTACCTGAGTGAGCGTAGGGAGACATAGGACTCATGTCGTGTCCAATGACCCCTTGCACCTATCCATGCTCACCTGGTTAATGCAAACATCTTATATACATATATGTATATGGCTCAGGTTCAATACCGCATGTATGTCCCATACCTGAGTGAGCATGGATACAAACAGCGGGTACATGTCGCCAGCATTCATCGCTTCCGCATGCTGCTTGATGGCAACAGCATCCCCATAGATGAGGGCTTGCCACAACTTGGCATACTCAAGGCGGAACTTGTCGTCGATACGGCGGTACAGGCCTGCAAGGTCGCACAATTGCAAGCAAAGCTTTTAGCCCAGGGCCTGCCATATGTCAAAATGTACTCAAGGCGGAACTTCTTGTTGATATGACAGCACAAGGCTGCGCAAGTTGTACGTGCTGCCTGGTGTTTGCATGCATGTGATTGGAAAAGAAATGGAAAAGGAGAAGGCTGCACCAGCCAAAGGACGCGTGCCTCAAGGAAAGGTCCCCTAGAAAGCTAGCAAGCGTCTCGCCAACGCATGTATAATTGAATTCCAGAGTTCACCAAAGCAATTCTGGAGGCAGCTTAAAATACGGGGTGGGAGCCAGTATCCAATGTGACGGTGAAGCACGGAAACTGAGTGATTGACAAAGACAACAGGCCCCCAGGATATGTTCAAGAGAAGGCAGCGTGAAAAGTATTTAACATAGCAAGCCATGGAGCACAGAGAATAGTTGACAAAATGGAACCAGCAGATGAAATGACACACTAAGGGTCTAAAGATGTGCAGAACAATTGATGTTTCAGCTTCCTTGAAACACTGCCTCCATTCCTAATATAAAAGGATGCCATGTGTAAAAATGCGAGATTTGTAGACCTTGCAGGAAGGGGAAAATTGCAATTTTCTGGGTCCCGGGGGCAGACATCTACCTTTCTACAGCCTTGCCCCTTTTTGTAAGAAACACATGCCGACAAGGGCAAATAAAAAAGGAGGAATACCAAAACATGCTTTGGTTTGTTAACACTCACCGTGATCTAAGAGCACAAGCTCTGGCTTTCCATCCTGCAAAGACAACCAGTGTAAAAGAATATTTCAATGAACAAAAATTTAATTTAATTCAGGCTCACAGTGCTACTCAAGTAGCTCAGTGGAGCTGCTAGCCAATCAAGTACCACTGTATTGTCTGCCTCGGAACCAGGTATATGCAATTCCACTTCCTTGCTCTGCATGTCTGCACGGAAGGCAATGATGCATTTGGCTTTCATCAATTGAAGGTGCGGCAGCAGAAAGGCATATCAACTCTAGGCACACACAGGCACAACCTGGAATTCAGACAAGTCCATGGGAAAAGGCCTTCCACTTCACATACACACACAGCAAACCTCACTGAAGGTAGGTTGAACCATTACGCTGCCTGATGTCGAATACCTAAAAATGTGCCAAACTTCTTTTGTGCAGGGAGGGCAAGAACATGGGCAAAGGTGTTTGATGCCAGGGCTTCTCAAATGACAGAATGCTCTTTTCCATTCAAGATGCTGAGACCAGATTCAAGTTGGTGCTAAGTGCAGCATTGTGAGCTGCAAGTCCAAAGCTTTACCATTGCGCTGTTTTCTAGCTCATCAAACATTGTTGAAAGTACACGAGCCTCTTGCCACGTCAATCACCTTTTTCCGAACAAGCAGGTTGGCTGCATGGGGGTCACAGTGTACATCCCCAAACAGGAAAATCATCTCTGTGAATGCCTTGGAAATGGTGCGCGAGAGCTCTGCAGGGTTGATGCCCACCCGCTGCAGGGCAGCTAGGTCCAGCACACTCTCTGCAGTGGCATAGGAAAAATAAAAGCCATGCGACAAAAGGAGTTGGCATTGGTCTGAACCAATGAGACGCAAGGGGGTGATGGAACATTGCTGCATACGGATGGAGTGAGCAATGGTGTCTATATTGCATACGGATGGAGCGAACAATGGTGTCCACAGTGCACACGGATGGAGTGAGCAATGGTGTCTATAGTGCATACGGATGGAGCGAGCAATGGTATCTATTGTGCATACGGATGGAGTGAGCAATGGTATCTATATAGTGCATACGGATGGAGTGAGCAATGGTGTCTATAGTGCAATGATACTTATAGTGCAACCTGTATGGAGTAAGCAACATGACCTTAAGGAATGAAATGCAGAAAAATCATGATCATTTGTAGGGCATGGATTACCTCCTGTTGCGGCAAGGGGTTACTCATATTAAATTCCAAGACAGAGTGGAGTATCCCAAGTTGGGCTCTACTGTATTGCACTACAGTCTTTTGCACAATGCAAAAACGAAGAGTCGGCAAAAGTGATTTCAAGGTCCCTATTCAGCAGTAATCCCTTGAAAGGGGTTACAAACAGCAGCATCTTCCAGACCTCAATAAGTCAAGAGCTTGCACAGAGGAATGGTGTATTGCACGGATGATCCCAATCACAAACTGGGGATTTGAAATTCTTGAATTGATCACTCTTTGTCAGGTAAGCCTCACCGGCAAGGATTTTAAATCTCTTGACCTGAAACTGAAAAACATGCACAGGTTTGTCTACAGACGTGCTTGTGCACGGGAACTTCCGTTGAACGCAAGCGCGAGCACGCACGCTCACGCGTGCGCGCACACAAGACACACACACACACATACACACACATACTCACACACAACACACATGCACACAGGTGGCCTGTAGGGTTCCAGCTCATACTGGACAAAGCAAGCATCCACTTCTCTCACGCGAATTGGGCCCTCCTTGTTTTCCTTGAGCAACCTTGTTTGTGTGAAATGGAAGTCCTCATAGAAAGCTACGCATTTTACAGACCTCCTTGCACAAACTCCATGGTCAGCACTCGATGGCTGGATCTGTCCAGGTAAATTTCTGGCACATGAACCCTGCAATGGGCAGGAATGAATTGGGAGGAATATCACCAAGCCTGACTGGAATAACCTGGTCGTCAAACCATGAAGTCTGGGAGAAATAGCCTGATAGGAATATCATGGAACTTGCAAGTGGCAGGAATACCATTGCGGGGTCAGGTCGAGTTATCAGATAAACGGGTCATCTCGTTGAGGGGACACACCAGCATACCAATAATTTATACACCAGTCCAAACATACGTGGCCAGCAGGCCAGGTACCATGAATGAGAAGAATAAGGTCATTTGCTCTGCGATTATTGCTCTGCCATCGATAAGGAATCCTTGTGGTGTCTCTGTGCTTGTTGTCTTGTCATGGATAAGGGGTTCTGATGATGCCTCTGTGCCTTCTACCTTATCATGAATCAGGAGGTTTGGTCATTTCCTCTGCGCCTGCTGCCATGTCATGAAAAAGAGGTGTGTTGCTCTCTCTGTGCCTAGTACCATGTCGTGAAAAAGGAGTTTGTTCTTTAGTTTGTTCTTTCCTCTCTGCCTTGAACCTTGCCGTGAATCAGGAGGTTCGATCATTTCCTTTGTGCCTGTTGCCATGTATTGAAGAAGAGGTTTGTTGCTTTCGCCCTGTGCAGGTGTTGCCTTGAGACAGAGACCGACTGTTGCCATGTCACGAAGAAAAGAGAGGTTTGTTGCTTTCTCTCTGTGCAGGTGTTGCCTCGAGACAGAGCCCGACTTCCGTCAGCTCTTGCTTGTGCCGGAGTTTTTTTGAATTAATTTAGTCGTCAACTCTGTTGTCAGCTTTAGAAGGTCTTGACAGACCTGCCGCTCAGTCCGAGCCTTGCCAGGAGGAAGATGCAAAATAGGGCAGCTATAATCATATGGCTGGGACACAGATGCTAAACACAAGGTGGACTCTGCTAGGCAACTTAGGTGCATTTACCTCTGCAACTTAGGCGTCTTACCCTGCAACTGAAGTGTGCTACTCTGCAATTGAGGCGTGGCTCTGTGCAGTCGAGGTTTGATTCTCTGAACTCTTAACAAATCATGTTGACTAGATGTTGTGAAATGCAAGCGCCCCCGGACAACAAAGCCATTTCCACCCCACCCTTTTATTTTCTTGATGTTGGACAACATCCGGGGCACAAAAAAAGTTATTTAACCAGATCATGAAGAATCAATGGAACTGCCACACATGAGCATGAACACAAAGCGCATGAGCTCACCTGCCCCGTAGCTTTGACCTTTTGGATGCAAAGTTTGCTCTGCAGCGCTCGGCATTCTGGGCTTCATGCAAAAAATCCAGTTCGCGAGGCAGGTTGAGCTTGATCTCGTCCACCAGCCATTGGTCTGCAACCATAAAGAAACAATATGACAAAAAAAATTGTTGCGTCTGATGGAAAAAAGGTGGACAGCGATTTCAAAGGAATCGGAAATGAGGGGCTTGTCTGCTGCTTTAGGTCCAATCACACTTTGTATGCATCAAGTATGTGTTTGCAGATCCTATAAGAAAACAAATTCAAGTCTGCAGAGCATTGATTGTGCACCAAGGTCACATAACCAGCATTCAAGCAGCAGCACACAACCGAAGACTGAGAGCAGGAGGAAATAGTTTGCCATGCTGAAGCTCTACCCACGCAAGATGCTTAAAATCATGGTGGCATGCTCCAAATGATGGTGACCAGAAGCAACCTTTTCCAAATAGGATGCACCAAATGCATGTGCTCATATATTCAAAGAGTGTAGCCACAAATGTAGCTCAATGGGGGGCAGCTGAAGCAGGGCATGTGCAACAAAGCGCTGCAACCATAACAGCTGAGGCAGGGTACATGCAACAGACCAGCACACTCCCAGCAGCTGAGGCAAGACATATGCAACAAAGCAGCTGATGCAGAGCAAACACAACAAAGCAATGCAATTACAGCAGCAGCTGAGGCAGGACACATGCAACAGAGCAGCCGATGCAGGGCACGCGCAACAAAGCAGCTGAGACATGGCATGCGCAACAAAGCAATACAGTTACAGCAGCTGAGACGGGACACATACAACAGAGCAGCTGATGCAGGGCACGCGCAACAAAGCAGCTGAGCCATGGCAAACACAACAAACCAATGCAGTCGCAGCAGCTGAGGCAGGGCAAGTAAAACAGAGCAACACACTCACAGTCAAAGGTTGGGAAAAGGTACTTGGCAATGGTCACGAGCGCTTGAATGGTGGCAATGTCAGCATCCGCAGACTCGCGCAGCCCTTCATGTTGCACTTTCACAGCGAGCTTGTTTCCCGCGTGATCCTCTGCTACGTGCACCTGCAAATGCGCATGCAAGCATGCATGGGCTTCAAATTCACTGATTCATGCAGGCCTCTGCGGGGCGCCCTAATAGTAAACTTGATTTCCGCATGGACCTCACCTGCGTCTTTGCAGGGTTCATGGCCAAATTATGCATGGGCTGGAAACCAGCTGATATTTGTAGATTTTCAGCTTCGTGTTGCATCTTCCCATGAGCATTTCAATGAAAGCAGGCTTTCACCTTTGTGCTGCATCTTCCCATCAGCATTTGTTGCAGGATAATTATCTGCAACATGCCATTGTTTTCAGCACAATGCTCTGCCCTATGCCACATACACCTGCTTTCACATGCAAAGTTTGTGCACGCACAAGTAAGCATGATCGTGCAGCAATTGAGTTTGCACAGGTTCTCATGCTGCACCTGCAGACCAAGCTCCATCATATATTTGCGCAGCCACATGCACAATAGTGGTTGCATGTGTAAATGGGCTGGGAATCCTTTGATGAACCAGAAAGTGTTGTTTCTGACTTCACATTAGCAAGCCAGGACGCATTCCAGCAAAGGTAGGGCAATAAAAAAACCCAAGCAAACTTTGGGCCATAAGCATTCAAGCAGGAGAAGGGCCATATGCCTTGAAGCAGAAGAAGGGTTATAAGCATTCAAGCAGAAGCAAGGCCATATTTCAATCATTACGCCTCATGGCTCTCAGGTGTGTCTCCAAGGGCCTCCACCACCAGGTCACTTGAGGAGCCTGCACCGATTTTATGATTTGAGACTGTGCGTCCTGGAGCATGCATTGACTTCATGTTTTGGAGTTGGGTATCCTTATTAGGTGCTCTTCATGAAATGGTTTAGAAATCTGCATGCTTGCTCCAAAAAGAGACCAGAAGCTCCATTGAAACCTTTTCATAACCCTCATGCAGTTCCAGCTGAAACGAGCTTGAGCACTGTTGAAGGAGCACATTTTGTGCCTCAATCACGCCAGAATCTCATCTGCTGCCTGATCTGAACTGTTGACGGCATAACTCTCTGGAGAAAGCCAGGAGCTCGCCGCATGTACTCAGGATTGAGGAATGCCTTTACCACTCCTGCTCCTTGATTGTAGTAAAGGCTGAGCAGCAAAGTGGATTCACGTATCTCTGTAACTCCAAACCAGACAGGGGAACATGGACCTGGATGTAGACAGTCTCCACAACATGTGCGCAAGGAGAGACAGCCCAGCACTCTCTTGCTTCTTTTGAGACGCACCTGCGCCAGAGATGCGCTGGCAATGGGGTGATGTTCAAAGCGCTTAAAGATCTTGTCAGGGGTGTCACCAAGGTCCTGCGTTTGGGGAACGTGGTCCGATCAGGGCGTGTGGAAAGGGGGGAGTGGATTACCAGAAACCAGGAAGCATCAGGGAACCAGAAACAAACGCACAGGCGAGGGAACGCTAATACTTCAATGCAGGAAAAGGAGACGAACAGGCTCTAGGCTCAATGCAGGAAAAGGAGACAAACAGGCTCTAGAAGCGCAAGTCAAGGTGTGGCAAGCCAGGGTATGGCAAGCCAGGGTGTAGCAAACCAAGGTGTGGCAAATCAGGAAACCGCAAGCCAGGGTGTGGCAATTCAGGGTGTAGCAAATCAGGAAACCGCAAGCCAGGGTGTGGCAATTCAGGGTGTGGCAAATCAGGAAATCGCAAGCCAGGGTGTGGCAATTCAGGGTGTAGCAAATCAGGAAACCGCAAGCCAGGGTGTGGCAATTCAGGGTGTAACAAATCAGGAAACCGCAAGCCAGGGTGCGGCAATTCAGGGTGTAACAAATCAGGAAACCACAAGCCAGGGTGTGGCAATTCAGGGTGTAGCAAGTCAGAAAATCACAAGCCAGGGTGTGGCAATTCAGGGTGTAGCAAATCAGGAAACCGCAAGCCAGGGTGTGGCAATTCAGGGTGTAACAAATCAGGAAACCGCAAGCCAGGGTGTGGCAATTCAGGGTGTAACAAATCAGGAAACCGCAAGCCAGGGTGCGGCAATTCAGGGTGTAACAAATCAGGAAACCGCAAGCCAGGGTGCGGCAATTCAGGGTGTAACAAATCAGGAAACCGCAAGCCAGGGTGTGGCAATTCAGGGTGTAGCAAATCAGGAAACCGCAAGCCAGGGTGTGGCAATTCAGGGTGTAACAAATCAGAAAATCGCAAGCCAGGGTGTGGCGGGAAAGACAAGTCAGGAAGCCTAATTCATAACTTAGTGGTTTGGATGTTGCAACTGCAGCAAGGTGCCTGCTGCAGCAAGGGACCCACTCAAAACTAAGTTGCACGCCATGTGTACCTTCACTAAGTAGGAATGGAGATGCAATGTCCCAAAGCGCCTATTTGTGAGCATCTCCATGCGCCAAAGCCTTTCCAGCCTTACTCACCTTCTGTACTATCTTGGACACTTCTTTGTAGCTGCTGATTGGGCAGCGGTCAAGCAGGTTGTTTCTCATAGTCAGCACATACTCCTCTGGCAGCAAGTGATCCTGTGCATGGCATGCACGATGGAACATTTTGTACATCGCGTGGAATGTGCATGCCATGTGTGGTGTTTGCGCCTTCACTGCCAGCACATGCTCCCCTGGCAGTAAGTGATCCTGTAAATAGTTTTACTTTACATGCAAGATGCAATGCACATCTAGCGTGGCGTCTGCATCTTCAAGGTCAGCAAATACTCCTGTAGCAGCAAAGGAGCCTAAGCACCGCATGAGCAATGAAACATCTTATAACCAGCGTGCAGGACGTAATGTATATTATTGTGTGTGTTTTCACAGTCGTCATACTCCTCTGGTAGCAATTTATTGTATGCATGAGCAACGTGCAGTGGTAATTACCGTGCAGGAAGTGATGCAAAGTATGGTGCGTGCATGCCCATTAGAAGCATGCACGAAAGGTAATTGCATACTTGAGCATGTCCAAACTTCAAGCCGACATTTTGAGTGCAGGTAGTGGTTTTTACTGGAAGCAGAAGGCTTTAGTAGAGCTTCTGTAGATGCACACTCAGAGCAAATCAGGGCATACAGGAGGAATGCTCGCAGTTCCAGGATTTATGCTCTCTAATCAAATCTATCCAGGAGCTTACAGACTAGCTCTCATTGTAGCAGAGTTGAAAAATTCTTAGCAATCTAAGCATTCATTTGGAAGGGTCGCAGTACTTCAGGGTAAGCCGGGATTTGCAAAGCACAAGGTAATTAAACATGTCAAAAGCAGTGCCACAAAAGAGCATGCTTTTGACCTAAGAATGCCAAACTACAAAATTCTGCCCCATCATTTCCTCTTGAATGCTCATATTTGTGCATGATAGAGCCACAGGCGGATGCAAGCGAGAAAGCTTTTCAACTTGGCCTAAAACTTCAGGTCTCTGCACTGCCCTAGCAAGAAGTGCAAGGGAGAGGCACTTGCTGGTATCAATACAGCTCATCGGTTCCCAATCCAATCACGTAGTCAATTGTACAGAAGCACACACTGTCGTTGCAGGCAGCAAGCTATGAGTAGCAAGAACAGCAGTAGCGAGGCAGCAAGCTAGGAATAGCACGAGCAGTAGCAGCAAGGCAGCAAGCTAGAAGTAGCAAGATCGGCAAGCTAGAAGTAGCAAGAGCTGCAATAGCAAGGCAGCAAGCTAGGAGTAGCAAGAGCAGTTTCAAGCCAACGAGGACATTCAAAACGAGTGCTTGCCATGTCAGCTTTGCAAATGAGGGATGGCATCACAATTCTCAATCCTCAATAGCTATAGAGCAATTAGCAAGTCAATCAATGTAGATTGGATTCCATCCTGCTTGAATATAAATGCAGTTGGCTTTGGCTGTAGCTATGTCAGGACAAACACAGCCGGGCTGCTTCTCATTGACCCCCTTCATTGGCGGTTATCCTTAATCTCAGCCAAGCAAGTAATGAGGTGTGAGGGAGACAATGTGAGTCCCTGTGCGTCTGGGCATTACAGTTGTGAGGCACAACTAAGAACCTAGCCCTGACCAATTAACGACAGTGTTTATGACGAATGTGCAATCAATGGATGCAATTGTGAATGAGGAACATACCAGCTGGCCAATATGCTGCCCCAGTTTTGTGTAAACGCCCCCGTTTGCAAAGCATAGCTGCAACAGCCTCTCAGCTCCCCTCTCGTGGCAAGCACTCAACTCCTTCTGCCGCTCCTCGCCCTCTAATTTCGATGACAGGCATTTCTTGTAGTCTGCGATTGTTTAGATCCATGTGCCCAAAAAAGTATCATACACATGCATGCTCAAGCATGCATGTCTGTGCATGTGTGTGTCTGTGTGTAGTGAAAGGGGCAAAGGGGAGTGGGTAGGTGCCTGCATGCATGCGCACGAGCATGTGAGTGTGTGCGTGCATGTCTTCATGTGCGTGTGAGTGTGTGTTTGTTTATCTGTGTGTGTGTCTGTGTGTAACGAAAGGGGCAAAGGGGGGTGGGTAGGTGCCTGTCTGCATGTGCTCGAGCATGTGAGTGTGTGCGTGCATGTATTCATGCGCGCGCGTGTGTGTGTTTGTTTATTTGCCTGCGTGTGTGTGTGTGTGTACGTGTGTGTGTATGTGTATGTCTCTCATGGCTTTATGCACACGTTGCAGCTCAGCTTTTGGTTCCCAATGTTAAAAAAAATTGGAATCCTCTCAGGCCAGGGTCATGGAAACCTCACCACATGACTCACCGAGGATCATGGCAACAGCACATGCGCAGTCCCGAATGAGACGTGTGGGGATGTTCCATGCAAGTCTCAAATGATCAGACTCTGCGGAGTAAGCTGACACACCAACTACCCCAGCGGTTCCCAGAGCTAAATAGCGGTACAGCTGTGGCCGCGTGAAGGTGATGACCTCTGGCTCAGACTTGGCACAGAATGCTCGCAGCATGGTGACCCCATGCTGGGATAATGATGCAGGCCTGTTAAGCCTGAGCAAGTAGAGAGCCCTATTCATGGCTAGATTGCACAGATGCTAGCTGTCCTGGCCAGCCACGAAGTTCATAATGAAATGTCAACACCGATACTTTGCTGGCATTTATTAAAAATAAATAAATTAGAATGCTGTGATCTTTTAACACCAGCAATAATATTCATTCAGAATTAGCCGCGATTGGATTCATCTCGGTAATTGGGCTGCGGTCTATAGACGATTGAAAACAAATGAGAATTGTGAAGGCTGAAACGTGTCACTCCGAGCAGAAGGCAGCAGCGGTTGTTAAAACAATTTTCATCACGGTTTGGAAACGTGTAAGTAAGGTTAAATTTCTTTTTCAATATCCTCAAGTAATTTTCCTGGTGTTGTAAACGCACCGTGACAGAAAAGAAAAGAAAAGACTACGCAGGCCAAAGAAGGCCCTCTAAACCTACACTAGACACAGCTTGCCTAGGAGAGAGCCAGAAACAGATCTAATGGGGATCTAGAGGGTTGGTCGCCATGATCCTGGACGCCCGGACTCTCCGAGAGTCCGGGATGGGAGAAGGAGTCCTTCTGCCGTCCTCCACCACCGCGCGCCCAGCAACCCCCCCCCAGAAGCCCCCGTGACCTCCATATCCAAAAACAAGGACCTCGCATGTTTGGTGTTGGTACCATGCCAGCAAGACTGCGGGGAAATCCAATATGAGACCCATGTCCTTTTCATGGGGGTATGTTAAGGCAAAAATACCTTTAGCTTTTTCAGACTTTACCTCAGGTGATTCTTCTCTTGCACAACCTTTCTTGCGGCAACAGATTAGTGTCCAAGCTGTACCTGATTTCCTCTTGCAACACAGCGAAAAGCTTTTGGATTTGCACAACAAACACTTCAGAGCAAAGAGGACATTTGAAGAGTCTCGCCCATCTGCGAGGGATATGGCTGTGCCACTGGGCCGGCGCAACCTTCCACCTGAGGTCCTTCTCAGGCGGGGCGCGCAGTCTGGGTGGGCTCCGGAGCCAGATGAGTTTGAGATCCCTGATGTATCTGTGTTAGAAGGTATGTTGGGTAGTGAATTTCAGAAGTTGAATGTTGGTGCCTCTTCAGGCTTTGATGCGATCCCGATTCCTTTTCTTAAGCATGCGTGCTTGCCAGTGCAGTGTGGGAATAAAACCAAACAAGTAAATGTGCTGGTACCTCTGTTGGCTCGTCTTTTTAAAGTGTTGCTGACTGAAAGTAAAGTGCCTGCGTGCTGGAAGGTTGCCAAGTTGAGCCCCATTCACAAAAAAGGGGAAGTGCTGAAACCTGGGAATTATAGGATGATTGCGGTTAGCGGTGTAATGTATAGGATTTATGCTAATGTGCTGAAAAATCTGGTGACAGATTGGTGTATGAAAAAGGGAAAGATTCCGGACACGCAGTTTGGCTTCTTTCCAGGAAGGAGCACTCTGCATCCTCTGTTCATTCTGAGGCACCTCAAGCATGCTGTGAAAAAATTGAAGCCACGGAATTCTTCCAGATTGCACGTTGCTTTTATTGACTTTTCTCAAGCTTATGACACCGTGCCCAGACAGCAGCTTTGGTCTCACTTGCAGCGCAATGCAATGCCGACTCCTCTGCTCAGTGTGATCAGAGATATGTATGATAATGATGAGTACATTCTAATGGATGGTGAGAAAAGGGCGCGCGTGCAGCCATCGAACGGTGTTAAGCAAGGTTGTCCTTTGTCCCCCCTTCTTTTCTCTCTGTACATCAATGATATGGGCAGAGAGATAAGTGAGGGCATTGAGGGTGCTGTAACTGGTGATAGAGTGAATGGTGTGTCCCACATGATGTACGCTGATGACCTTGGATTAACTACGAATGACCCTGGTGAAATGCAGAAGATGCTGGACAGACTCCGTGTGTATGCTCAGAGAAAAGGGTTGACTGTAAACACAGCTAAGTCTGAGGTGGTGCACTTCAACAGTACGTCTGTCTCTCCTCTGCAGAATCCTTTTACGTATGATGGAGTGGTCCTTCCAGAGAAGGACAGGTTCAAATATTTGGGAGTGCTGTTGGATAAAAAGATGGATTTTAAGGTAGCTGAGGAGCATGCGGTGCGGCCTTATATGGCTGCACAGAGAAGGATTTCGGAGTTTGCCAAGGGTCATGACCTGAAAAACAGGCCTCATGCTATGCTCTGGTTGTCCAAGGTGTATGGCATTCCTGCTGGGATGTATGCGTGCCAGGTGTGGGGAACTCATTACTTGAGAGAAGGCAGTGAGTTTGAGAGTCAATTGCAGAAAAGACATCTGTGTTCCTTGAGGCGCATTCTTGGAGTAAAGAACAGTACTACAAATTGGCCGGTGTTGAGAGAGTGTGGCCAGGAGCCTCTGCAGTTCTTCTGGTTCCGTGCCTCCATCAAGTTTTTTAATAGCATGCTTGACTCCAATAGTGAAGTCTTGTGTCGTGTGCTGAGGGCTGATTTAAGTCTGGCTTCTTTTGATTCCTCTTGCTGGGCTGCTGAAGTCTCTAATGCTTTTGGTGGGATGCGGAATGGTGATTCGTTCAAACAGAACATGCTGAGAGCTGAGAAAATCCCCATGCAAGAGTTCATTGGTGATTTGCGATACAGACAGCAGAAAGTGTGGAGAGGGGCCGATGTTTTTTGTCCTCGTGCAGTTAACAAGAAGGTAGTGACGTACCATAAGTGGTGTGGGAATTCTGAGAGTGGTCCCAGAGGTGCTCCTTTTTGTATCCCCTCGTATCTGTTCAAGGATTTGGACAAGCATGTTTTGAGAAACATTAGCAGATTTAGATTGCGTGCTCATCACTTGAGAGTGGAGTCTGGTAAATGGCTTGGGGGTTCAAGTATCTGTGATAAGTGTGAGTGTGGGGAAGTCCAGGATGAAAAACATGTGCTTTTCTTTTGCAAATGTACTGAGGTGCGTGAGCTACGCACGAGATACAAGGACCTTTTTGAGGAGATGTTTAAGACTTTGCGTGTGTTTGCTCCGCCTTCAAACGCTGACTTTATTCCATTCTTGGCTTGCCATCATACTATCACTGATTCTGAAATCAATGCTTTCCTAAACCAAGACTCATACAGACTTCTTAGATTTGTGTCAGACTTGGTCTCAATTTTTGATACTGGTTGAGCTTGTTTCACCAGCTGCCATCAGCCAGAGTCTCGGGCTGTAGGCCACCATTGTAAACCCTTTTGTAAGGATCTGGATAAAGGAGTCATGAGGAATGTGAGTAGGTTAAGGCTTCGTAGGCTTCGGACCTGTTCATTGATCTTTTTCAACCATTACCAGGATGATGAATATATTCTGATGGATGGGGATAAAAGGGCAAGTGTGCGTCCAACAAATGGAGTCAAGCAAGGTTGTCCCCTGTCCCCTCTCCTGTTTTCTCTATACATCAATGATATGGGCAGAGATATTAGTGAAGGTATCAGAGGTGCTGTGACAGGGGATGGAGTGAATGGCGTTTCATACATGCTATATGCAGACGACTTGAGTTTAACTACCAATGACCCAGGTGAAATGCAAGTTATGCTGAATAGATTACGAGCTTATGCAATGAGAAAGGGGCTGACTGTCAATACATCAAAGTCAGAGGTCATGCATTTTAATAGTAGGTCGTGTTCTTCTCTGCCTACTTTCATGTATGGAGACGTGGCTCTTCCAGAGAAAGAGCAGTTTAGATACCTCGGTATGCTTGTGGACAAGCACATGAATCTGAAGGTGTCTGAGGAGCATGCAGTGCGACCTTACATGGCTGCCCAGCGAAGGATCAAGGAATTTGTGCATGAACATGATCTAAAGAATAGGCCGCATGCTCTGATTTGGCTCTCTAAGGTGTATGGCATTCCGGCTGGGATGTACGCGTGCCAAGTGTGGGGTACAGAGTACTTACGAGAAGGCAGTGAATTCAAAAGCCATTTGCAAAAAAGGCAACTATGCTCTCTAAGGCGTTTTCTAGGTGTGAAAAGTACTGCCACGAACTGGCCAGTATTGAGAGAGTGTGGTCAAGAGCCCTTACAGTTTTATTGGTTTAGGGCTACTGTTAAATTTTTCAACAATATGCTCAATTCTAACAGTAAAACATTATGCCAAGTGCTGAAGGCAGATTTACACCTTGCTGATATGGATGAGTCTTGTTGGTCTGCTCATGTATCTAAGTCATTTAATGGCATGCGCAATGAGGAGGTGTTTAAACGGAAATTACTGAGTGCTTCCAAGATACCCATGCAGGATTTTTTAGGGGATTTGAGGTACAGACAGCAGAAGGTTTGGAGGGAAGCAGACGCCCTAAGTCCCCGAGAGGTGAACAGAAAAGCAGTGACTTACCATCATTGGTGTGGAGTACCTTTGAATCAAACAGGACGCACACCCTTCTGTATCCCATCATATTTGTTTAAGGATCTGGATAAAGGAGTCATGAGGAATGTGAGTAGGTTTAGGCTTCGTGCCCACTGCTTGAAGGTCGAGTCCTGTAAATGGTTGGGTGGTTCAAATATTTGTGATAAGTGTGGATGTGCTGAAGTCCAGGACGAGAAACATGTTCTTTTCTACTGCAATTGCTATGAGTTGTGTGAGCTGCGCAGAAAATACAAGGACCTGTTCATTGATCTTTTTAAACCGTTACACACTTTTGCCCAGCTTCCAAACACTGATTTTGTTCCTTTCTTGGCGAGCTTTCACGTTGTGACTAATCTTGAAGTCAGTGTTTTTCTAAATCAAGACTCGCACAGATTTTCAAAATTTTTGTCTGAACTGGTTTCAATTTTTGATGCTGGATGAGAATGTATCACCAGCAGCCGATCAGCCAGATTTTCGGGCTGTAGGCCAACCCCCTTGTAACCCTTGTAACCCTTTTAAACCATTACACACTTTTGCCCAGCTTCCAAACACTGATTTTATTCCTTTCTTGGCGAGGTCAATGCTTTTCTAAATCAAGACTCGCACAGGTTTTCAAAATTATTGTCTTAACTGGTGGCAATCTTTGATGCTGGATGAGAATGTTTCACCAGCAGCCGATCAGCCAGGTTCTTGGGCTGTAGGCCAACCCCTTGTAACCCTTTTGGATTTGCTGTTGGCTGGCATGGACCAGCCACAGGCTCATCAGCCAAACAGTCTGGCTGAAGGTCTCCCTGTGTAATCTAATTACTACGGTGTAGGATAGGATATCCTATCCTATGATGTAGGGGTGTTACATTGCTGTCACTGCTGCTGACGAGGATCCAGCTAGGTTAGGTTTACGACACTCACAATCTAATCTAATCGACAGCAACCGATCAGCCAGAGATTCAGGCTGTAGGTTGACCAACGTAAACCAATTTTAACTATTTACCGCTGACTCAAAATACAAATTGCAAGGAGCTTGGAGGGAAGATTTGAAGTTCAGGATTCAATAGAGCCAACCGATGCAATATGCACCTGGAAGATTCTGAACGCCCATATGAGCATGCAGGACAGCAAGATCAGGGCCCCAAAACATTCCATGCTATCCATTTCATTTTGCCGCTTATTATTGGCGTTCAATGTTCAAAGTGTGACTTACAAGAAGTGCATCAAGCACTTTGTCTGGGTGTTTTTTTCTGTCAATGAAAGGCCAAGTACGAGCAAGAGGGATTAAGCAGACATATTAAGACCCTGCATGCCCGTAGATTGCTAGGGTCCCGCCAAAAATCTCTGAGTTTACTCATGCAGAGATCTACTCACTCGGAGATCTATGTCACAAAACAGCGCAGCTCAACACAATCAATGAAAGAAAAGCTGAGGGCCGACAAAAGGGGAAAGCAGCAATTTAAGTGAATTGCATCATATATCAGCATGAATTGGTGATACAGCATCATAGCAAGCTTGGTTGCCAGAAAAAAAAAGGGCACCAATGACCAAACTAAGGTTACATTATGTCTTGACAGAGATGAGTGCTGATCGCTGTACTGCCATAGGCTGAGTACAGGCTACTGGGCACATTACGATATGTAATTGCATCTAGTGCATTAAATAACATTGCCTATTGCCCTTTGAAGTCCAAGGTTGGCCTTGGCAGCAAAACAGGCAAGAAATGGTATGAAATGAGGCTTCATGCCACCTGCTAAGCTGCAACAACCCAGGAAAGTCAAAAGCTGCTGTGTTGCGAGAAAGCGAAAAACCTTGCATAAAATGCAGACCTTTAACAATACTTAGACTTTCTAGCTATCACAATTTTCAACACTTTGATTTTGAAATCACATATACCTCTTGAGTTCTCTACTGACAGAGGAGTGGTCCACCTCCTATCACCATCATCACTGCCTTGACAAGCTCAAATATACACGACATGTGCATTTCCTGAGCCAGCACATCAGCCTTTTTGGCAAATCTCCCAACTCCACCTGCCATCCTTGGATACTCGCTCATACACTGTTGTCTTTGGGTCCTGTCCCTGGTCTTGCACTTCTAACATCCACGCAAACTGGGCGCGCATGTCTGCCAAAAAGTGGGGAGCCTCGTGCTGCGTGTCAAAAGGTGGCAGTGGAGTGAGGAATCATTTATAGTTTTCATCAGTCATATTCTGGCATGCTCAAAAGAGACGTCCAAGGAAATGATTACCCTTTACTAGAAAATTACATCTGGTAAGAGCCAGAAATCCTTGGTGTTTCTAAACAGGAAGCCGGACAGCACCATGGGGGCATTTATGCCTTGGCAAGTAGCCAGTTCAAGCAAACTACCACATGTCCAGATCAATTTCTGCGAGTACCAGCATATAATTGAGGCTCCAATTATATTGGGATAAGCAAACCCACACGCACACTTTTTGAACTGAAGGATGAGCTTGAACTGAAAGATGAGCTCGAACTCCAGAGCAGCATGCATATGCATTGCCTGTGGTTATGACCATTATAACCACAACTATAGCAACAACTCGCACCTGAGGCGATGTAGATATTTGGGAAAGCTCCTCATCCGGAAGCATCAACATCCTTTGCAAACGAAGCAGGTGCCAGCTTGGCAGCCTTGCGCCAAAGCCTGGTAGCCGGATTTTTCCTGTTTTGCCAAATTTAGTAAGAGAACCAGGGCAGTCTCATTTCAAGACATGAACTGGCACTTTCTTCCTTTTACTGTCTAGAAAATTTCTGAAGAGGTTTTCTTATCACTGCTTTGCAAACTGACTTGAGGAAACAAGATGTTTCACGCAATAGGAAGCGAAAGTGTGCACCAAGGCAAGGCCATGGGGCAGCTACCTGCACCTTTTGTGATTACAATTAAAAGACTTTGCCGTCAAGGGTTGCTTCAATCCTTGTACTATTGCCTAAATCCTTGCACAAGGAGCACCAGGAGATTTTCATATGAAGCTCAAAGCCCTTGTAATGCCATGCATGACTGACTGCCGCGTTTGCTGACGGTCAAAATTGTACAGGCACGAGAAATTGCAAGGAGCGTGCTTTCCTGGAGTGTGCAAATGAACATGATTTTGTTGCCTTGAAAGAAGCAAAATATGTGTCTTGGAGATCTGGTCCTTTTTTCTACTCTGCTATCACTTCCGGCAAGGTTCAACCAGTAGGTGAACTCGAAAGTAGAAGAGATTGCTATCACTTCCGGCAAGATTCAACCAGGAGATAAACTCGAAAGTAGAAGAAATATGTTCAAACAAGCATTCTCTTTGATCCATTTGTTTGACTTGATGGCTGAGGCCAGGCAAGTCCACTAACTCCTGTTGGATGTGCATTTGTGTTTTTTCCAGAGATTTCATAGACAAATTGATCTAAGTCTTGCTTGGCTTTTCCAGCAGACAGCAATCACTCTCCTACACTCTTTGTCACACCTGGCATGTCATACTGGGCCAAGGGCACGAGTGACCCTACCAAGCCGTCGTCATCTCCAGTAAAGACAGAGCATGTACTGTGGGTGTACAGCATTATTTCAAACAAAATGAAAGAGGTGAGCGTGGTACATGTGTGCATAGATAGGAACATCAGCATGATCATTACATGGTGATTGAGTTCGGTGGACAAGCACATGAGGTGATGGGCTTAAGGATTACGGATGGGTGGGGATTACGTAAGGATTACTTAAAATGACCCAAAAGATGATGGGCATGACGATGGAATGAAACAACATACCGTACCTCCACGACCAATTCGAAAATTAATTAATTATGGAGCTTTTGAAATCCAGAATTCGAAATTTTTTACTAATTATTGCCTGAGCGTTCGAACTCCGTTCGAATTAGAAATTGATTAATTTGGGGGCTGAAAAGGGCGATTGTTGAAAATGGCCTCTCAGGCCCCCAGCTCAAGCTCCAACCCCTTAGCTGAGTGGCTGAAGCCTGTATCCCCCACCCAGCAGTTCCTAGCGACCCAAAACAAGCTTGCCATGGCCCAGGCAGCCAAGAAGGGGTAGCCAGTTTAGCAGAAGAACCCCGTGTGGCGTGCTCCAGGTGACAGCTCGGTTAATGTTGCATGCATCCTCCAGTGTATGGTCTCATTGTACAAGAGTGACAGATTGTGGATTGCTGAGGGTTGGATGCTGATGGTGAGGTGTGCTCTTTCCAGGGAGCAAAAATGAGCCTAAGCCCCTCCAGCCCCCAGCCCCTGAGCAGCATCTGCATCAGCATCAGCAAAGCTTCCAAGCATCATCATCATCATCAGCCCTTACAGGAGATTCGAATTGGGTATTCAACTGAGAAATTAATGCTAGCCATGAGCCAATCGAACCCCCTTCGAGTTAAAATATTAATTCATGGAGACCCATTCGAACTAAATTAATTATTTATTTTGGGGGGACCATTAGAATTAATCGTGGAGGTACGGTATACAAATAAGTAAGAATGATTGGGAAGACCAAGGGACGGAGGCCATCATGAAAAGAGCAAAGAAATATGGAAACGAAGGACCAGCAACATCCATTCCATTCCCCATACTAAAAGATGTTTCATGTTGCTCGAGCGATAAACACAACTCATTTGCTTCCACTTTAAACCCAGAAGTGCACCTGACCTAGTCCTTGCAAACAAGCTCATTCCAAACAACCTTGCTATTGAACGTATCCTTCAACCCCCCCCCCTACAGACGCACGCATGCACACACACACACACACACACACATTGAATAACTTCCATGTAGACAAGCGTGTTCAAAGGCGCAGAGGATATATTCATTCTACTGCTAAGATGCAACTGAAGCAACCTTTATCTGTCAAGGGTGCAGAATCTGTTCCTTATAACACAACCGTTTTTGCAGTCTTGGCACAGAGAGCACGAAAGGAAATGATGAAGTACAGCAAGCCAAGAGCAGAAAATGATCCAGCTTATGGGCCTCATGCAAGTTGTATTAGGAAACATCCTTTCCACCGCTCTTGCTATGTTCATCTCGTGTCCTACACAGATAAATTTCATAAAGGAGGCAAATACGTTTACTTCCAGGCACAACACCTCCAATTGAAGAAACGTTTCTGTGCAGCCAAGGATGTCCTACAACCATTTACACTACTGTACGTCTCGGGCGCAGCATACCATAAGTAATTTGGATAGCATAGCCTGATTGCTAAATGTCTGTCTAGCGTGCCATCATTTGCAAATGACAGCCCATACTCCTAAAAAGTAACTCCTTGGGCTCTTAATATTCCTTGATAATTGAGAATCCCTCACTTGAACGTTTTAGTGCAGCAGGCCCCACCCTGGGGAAACGCTAAACCTTGGAAACCTCACCTGTAAGCCGTTCGGCGCGGCAGCTCAGGACCCCTATCCTCAAATCCTGCAGGATGGGCATTGCCGCTGGCACAGTGCAAGGCTAGACCACGAGTAGCAGGACCTTGGGTGGTGGAGATGAAGTTTGCTGTCCACAAGCATGCCAGCACAACCTGCAAAGCAAGCCAACACCAAATTCTGTGTCCATAAGAATGCCACCGCGACCTGCGGAGCAAGCTGACGCCAAGCTTTGAGAGCAAAAGGTAGCTCAGGGCCTGTGCTGAGCTGGTCCATCTGCACCATCTCTCTAATAATGCCATGCTTTCAATCAGCTCAGCCAAGCTATGTGTGAAAATGAGGAGTTAATGCCCCGCTGCAAACTGAGTATGCAGAGTGGTTGAGGGTCCCTAAAATGGTGCTTCTGCATCAAAAAAGTGAGGGCAGGGCTCTAGGATCGAGCCAGGGGCATTTTAGGTCATTTTTGACCATTTCCAGGAAAATGGGTGCCAAAACGCCTGCTTTGGCTCATTTTTGGTCCATAATTTGGCTCTCAGGTAGGTTTTAGGCCAATCCTTATCCTTTGGAGTGAAAAAAAAGGGGGGGCAAATTTTGGTCCGGAGCACTCAGAGCATGGTCACCTTTGCGCACCTGCTAGGCAGGGAAACTAGCTCTGTGCAAATTTCCAGCGAGCCAATTTTCTTTAAATGTTTTTATCTGTCCCAGCAAAAGTGTCGCGACCCTGAATGGTGCACTGGTTGCTCTGCTATGTTAACTCGCCATTTTCCCTGCCAAAATTGAGGTTCGGGGAGCAATTTTCTGGACCCCGCCCCAGCCCCCCGGACCCCCCAGGATGTGCCCCTGATAAAGTGCCCAGCCATCGCTGCTGGTCAGGCAAGCCGGGGGACGACCTCCTGGAGACCCCATTTTGGCAGGGGTTTTGCCTGATTCCTGGCCACACACCCTGGGCACCCCCGGCACAATCTGAGTATGCAGAGTTGCTTAGATATGTCTAGACAAAGGTCCTGCATACTCAGAATCATCTGATTGCAGTGGGGCATTAACTCAAACCTACTTGGCTGACCTGACTTTCAAAACCTCATTTGGCCAATGGTGTTAAGACAGATGAAAGCTTTTGGTTGCAAAGGGACAGGCTACTTCGGCTTTTCAGCCTTGAAAATTTTTACACAAATGCTCAGGGTTGGCCAGTTTTCCCTGAGTGCAAAGGAAAGCACCATTCATCACAGAATGGTGCAGAAAAATGACCGCCCTTATTCCTCATGCCTGTAAAATTGCAAGCCCAGTGCAGAAACGCTACCCATGTATCTTATGCGGCACAGCAGTTTCTTTAATCATTGTTAAGTATCAAGCTTGTTGTGTGTTCTGAGATACTCGAGGCCCCAGCTAGCTAGCTTGCTTGTTTGCAAACCTTTCCTCAATGCACGCAGCTGGACCTAACACAGGTCTTCTTTTCTTTTTTCTCTTTCTGACTTAGTTGAGAGAAGTTGTATGCAAGCAGCCAAGCACAAAGAATGGTCAATTACAGGGAGAATACGAAAACTTGCTGGATGGCAGCTAGCATAAAGCAATTCCTCATTTTGGGGGGGGGGGGGCCATGCTGGGCACATTTGATTCATTGCTGTGGAAGCACAGGTTGTGTTGTCTTTTCTTTTATGTGTACTGGAGCAACAGAGGATAGTTCTTGTTGGTACCAGCAAGGGAGAAATCAGTCATAAGAGACACAATTTGGGTGAGCGAAATAACCTTGTTTTTACACTTGTTTGAACAAACTGCTTTATGAAGAGCAGCTTTTTTTAGTACCGTGCAGAACTTGTATCTGTGCAAGAATGATGTTTTCTGCCTTGCGCGGTGACTACGTTATTGTTTATTAATGTTTATCTTGACTCAAGATTCTTGAGGGAGCGCACTTTTGAAATCGACGGTCGGGTGGCCTTGGCAGGGGCGCCCCTGCAGTCTTTCAACCCCCAGCAGCAGCTTTCCCCATACGGCATGAAAGCAGCAGCATGGAGCAGTGGCGCAAAGCACCATCAAAGCAGTAGCATGGAGTAGCAGCATGGAGCAGCAGAGAGCACCGCAGCAGCAACCCCCCCCACCCCCCCAGCGAACACGCAGCATGAAAGCAGCATGGAGGAAAGCAGTGGCAGCAGCAGGGAAGGCAGCATTGATGAAAGGCAGCAATGGAGAAGGGAAGGACAGGCAGGATTCCTTTTCGGAGGGGCAGGAATGGAGGGGTTTCCCAATTGTATATCACCAACTTGTTGGTGGCCTTCACTGAGGGCTTCAGAGGGCCTTGCAAATGATGACATATGATTTTTGAGGGCAAAATGGGGCGAAATTCCCTGCGTATTTGATGCTTGTAGAATTTACTGTGAGGGTGTGCGGTGCGTGATTGCATAAATTCTTAATCTATTGGTGAGTACATCCCTCCATGGTAAGCATATGTTACACACACTTGTTCCTCACAAACCTCGAGACATAAAATTGATCCATTCTTACCTTAAATGGCTGTGAGTGGGCGTGCAGAAGTGTTAGGAGTCTATGGCATACTTCTTGCGACACTCCTGTGTCCTCTTTGAATGCCCCTACCTGTGAGCAGGATGAAAAGCAAAATTAAACAGAAGCGGGTTGCAAACTATTAATTTCAACCACTACACTTTTCATCACGATAAAAGTAAGACTGTGTAATCATTGTTCATAGTCACTGGTTTCAAGAGTTCTAGGGGATCACCAGCAATCATTTAAAACGCATGAGGTACATAGCTCTAAGAGAGCACAGTAAAGCTCATCCTGTTCTGCCTTAGGTTGTTAAGGCAATCGGCCTTGCATGTGTTTTGGGGTGAACCTTGGCCAGACAGGCAAATTATAGGATTAATTCACCTTGCAACACGTGGTATATATTTGCAAGTAAATGCACACAACAACAGGTACCCCATAGTTCTTGCCAATGAGAGATGCCTGCATTACTTTGGCAGAATGGAGCAAGCTTTATTCACAACGTACTAGGTATATTTCAGGCTTGTCCATTGCCAGAATGCTGCAGAGCAGCTCCTGGTCCGCGCTTTGTATGGTGCCTGTATCGTGGTGAGCCACATATGCTCTGCCAGTGACTGAGCACCGGGCTGCCAAAATGACGCACGTAGTGGCATCATCTGATCCAATATGGAGGTCAGGTGGCTCTTGTGTGTATGTGACACTGTGGGCAGTGAGGGAAGGATGTCAAAGTGGACACATGCACCTGGACACATTTGGAAATGCGGCAGTCAACAGGAATGCATGCACGACCTCTGAGGCTGCCTTGGACACTAAATACTCAATTCAGTATACTAATACTACTACTACTAGTGAGAAGTAGTAGTAAGTATAAACGCAACTTCTTGTTGCTGGGGAATCTATTTCTTGATTATCATGGCAAGGTTGGCTACACTTACATGCTTGCACAGAATTTGCATGACTGGTTCACTGTAGGACACACCTTGCACATTCAGCTTGGTGCACATAGACTGTAGGTGTGTCGCAGTGTACAATGCTACGAGGTTCACTGAGGAATGCTGAACTCCGCTGCTGTAAAACTTCGTCCTCAAGCAAGGATTTAAGCAAATCTGTTGTTTCAGGCAGGCCTTTGCCCGAGGGAAGTATGAGCATTTATACAGACTACCGGCACGTAGATAAATCCAAGGGGAAAATAACACCTTCGAACACTGTTATAACCAATAAGCAATAATCAATAAATTCATAATACTGTCTTTTTCCCAGGAAATCGTCATCCATAAGATCAATGGTTGAGGACCAGCACCTGAATGACTGCATCCCCTGGCAAATTTTGATGGTGAGAAGTGGTGGATTTGATATGAGGGCTGCATTTAAATCTCACATTGGTGTTGGGCTCTGCTGGCCAGGAAAAGGGATGAGGCATGGTCCAATACCATGTTGGACTGCAAACGTATTCATCAATCCTCCTGCACAGGCAGCAATTTGCATTTGCATTTAGGTCCCTCGGTAACAGGCACCTCCCTTGAAACAACGCACCCTGCTATGATAGTCAAGAGTTAATGAGATGGGCAACTGGTGTTTGATTTTTGAACGCAACACTCATGTTCTTGAAATCAGGAGTTGGGCCGCCTAATGCCAATCAGGGACCTGCTGGCCGCCAGGAGCAGCTGCCGCACATGGTGGGACCCTTATTTACATCAAGAGCCTTGAGGGCATTTTTCCAGAATTGCTCTCACCCGCATGTCAAAATAAAACTCATGCTCAAGCTTTTTGAGAGAGCCACTAGGTGTTTGCAAAATTGAATTGCTAACAGGCAGCAAAGCAATTGGTGCCTGTTGCGGAGACCGCTGCCAAAGTTTTGGTTCAGTCTACTTGTAATCATGAGATTGAAGAAATAATCAATAAATAGATGAGAAGCCAAGTAGGCTCATCAAGTTCTCACCTGGAAGAAAAATGTTCCCTGCAAAAGAAAAATCTGGTGAGATGGTGGTTTCTGATTGCATGCTCAGCGTAGCCATCCTGTTTGGCAAAGCAGCATTCTACACAATGGACAAGGAAACAATGTCGCCCTCACATTGTTGCACAACAAGCAGCTCTCGCCCGGAATGCTTTGCTTGTCAGGCGAGCTTTTCTAACGCAACAGTGCTTCAGTGGAGCAGAGGATAGCAGGCTTACCGTTGCAGCGCTGCCATGCCACAGCTGCGACACTTTTGCCAAGAAAACACGCGCCCTGGTGAGCTAACATTCCCAAGTTTCCTCCCTTAAACAGCACGGACCTTTTAGCATGTGTCATGGGGAGCTTCTTCCCCGTATTCTATCCTTTTGTCTTGGTCTGTTAAGCACGTGTCCTTTCTTTGCAAATGTTTCTTTTTTATTTTCTTCCAATGACCTTTTATTGAATTCCGTGCCGCAAAAGGGGGACCCTCCTCAAATTTTGCACCAAAGGTTGCCTTTCTGGGAAAGTTAAGTGTTTTTCATAGTCTCACTCATATTGCTGAGCCACCTTGTATGAGCTATGTATAAAGAAATGTTATTACGTCCCACATGCAAGATGATTTGCCTGATGCAATGATGCAAGTGAAACTAAGCCTGGTACGTCTTCAATGTTTGTCAAGAAGTTTTCTTCTTGTCCTTGGTTGCTATGTAGGCAAGTATTTTCCCACATGTAGCAGGCGTCATCGTTTTCGTGGGATCACGGGTGACAAAAGAGGCGCTTGACAAGGAGGTGAGTTTGAAGACTGCACTTTGCAAGAATAAATCAGGTTGAGCTTAATGCTTGCTGCAATAAGTTTCTGTATGCCCTGTATATTGTACCATATAATCCACAAGATTTACAGATTTACAGATTTAAAGGAGAGACCTTCAGCCAGACTGTTCGGCTGATCGGCCTGTGACTGGTCCTCGCCAGCCAACATAATATCCATGTGAAAAAGCTTGGTCCAACTAAAGAGGAGGTTCATCTTAGAAGAAAGACAGCTGTAATGTCAGAGCCATGCAACAAGTTCTTGAGGTTATAATCTACAAGAGATATCGAGTTCCAGGGCGAACCTTACATTAAGGGTACAGTGTTGGGCTTAACATGTATTTGCATTTGATTGCCGATAATGACTCATTATGTCTTGGATGGATGCCTACCTCTCCGGGTAAGTATTTCACCTGGAATGTTGTCTGAGCTTGGCCAGACATGTTCTTAAATGCTTGGCTGCCTCGCTACACTGCAAGAGACTCCTGTCTATACCCATCTCTACAAGGAAATACTCTTCTTGCCTTAAGAGCCCAAATGTGCCCTCTTGTCACCTCAAGTGCATCCTTGTAGAATGTGGTTGAGAACCTGTTTGTTGCTGCCATGATGCTTGCTGGTGGTGACAGCGGGCCCCTCAACCAGAGACTCAGACATCCTTTTCAAATTACCAACCAGGTTTGAAAGCCCAGCCGCTGCATTTCCGGTCCTGCTTGTCTGATATTAGTATTGATATTACCTGCAGCCGTGTAGTTTATGCTGGATGGCATCAAGCCCCTTAACCAGTGACTTGCACATCCCCTTCAACATGCTAGATTGCAAGCTTGGCTGTCGCATATCCGGGCCTGCAAAGTCTGGAGCTCAAGTACCTGCAGCCGTGTAAAGCCACACTGGATGGCATGCCCAGCATGACAGTCATGGGGGAGTGGCTGCTGCCAGACGCCACACCTGTCACCATCCATGATGCTCTACCTAGGTGGGTTGCATGAGCCACCACAACTGTCGCTATCCATGATGCTTTACCTAGGTGGGTTGCATGAGCCAGCACGGTTGCTGGCATAATGCTTTCATGCCAAGAAAATAGAATTGGCTAAAAGAAAATGTCTGCAGCCTTAGCTCTCAGGTGGAGTGATTCACCTGGTTGTTCTAATTGAGCATTTGGGGTGAAAACTAAAATGGAGGGGAGTTAAGGTCGTCCCCACAAAGGGCCCTCCCCCAATCAGTCTCACTTAGCTCTTCATGCATGCAGCAAGCGTCCTTACACTTCCTGGGTATTCCAAATGTGATTTTATATCTCAATCACGGACTTGTGCTGAAAATGGCATGTGGAGGTGTTCTGTGTAGCTTTGGGGCTGTTTTGCACCATTTTTTGGCTGAAAAAGTGGGTTTTCAAATTTGCACCAAATGACCAGCGCTCCAGGATTAAGGTGTTCCTGGGTCGTCTATTGGTGCTGCAAGCTGTCAGATTTTGCGGGGGCGCACTGGGAGAGCATGCTGGTGGACCGTGCTGGTGGAGGACCCATCACGCGGAAAGAAGGGACCTCTGCCTGCTTGCCCCTGCTGCAAGCTGCTGTCCCCAATTTGGCACAAAGTTGCGGTATGCTATGATGCTTCTATTTAAACCTGCATGGGCTGAATTAGTGGCCTGGCAAAAACATTTGGCACACTGAATTATTTTGTTGAGATATGTGAGTCAGAAATTATTTCAGCTCGCCAATATTCAGCCAGGCCTCTAATTAAGCCCATTTAAGTTTAAATAGAAGCATCATAGCATACCGCAACTCTGTGCAAGATTGGGGGCAGCAGCTTGCAGCAGGGACAAGCTAGCGGAGGTCCTTCCTTCCGCACCTACATCTGCCAAAATGGGTGTGCAACACAGCCCCAACCTGCTCCTGCTGCATACCTGCTTCACCTCACCCCACCCTCTTTACATCTCCTTGCAGATCAAAATTCAGCTACCCAATGCACTTTTTAGGTCCTGGAATAGTGCAGGGGGCACTAAGACATGGCCAAAAACGTTAAGTGAGACAGTTTGGCCTGACATTGGGGGGATCTGTTGGTGGTGACGTCGACCTTGAATGAGCTGCAGGATAACCAGGCTGATGATGAGGAGCGGGACATTGGGACGCATGCTGTACCTCTTCTATGCTGTCTCTGGTGGGCTTCTAAAATGGTACATTCCGGACTAGATAGTTTGTTCCTTGTCCATACCGGTTGAGTTGGCTGTAGGATTATTAGCCATCTGTAGCCAAACAAAATGTCTGCTGCCTTTCTCCCAACTTGAGGTTACCTAAGGCGCTAGGCCTGAGAGGCTGTCGATGAAACCCTGGCCGGCTGGCTAGCTAGGAAAGCTGTGCTTTGTGCATCGTCCTAGCTTCGATATGCTCAGACTTTTCTATTACATGTGCCAATAGGTGATCCCTAGCGAAAGGACGGCAAATTCACTCTTCACAAGGAGGGGACTCAAAAAACGAAAATTCATCAAGCACTCCATGCCATGGATTTGCATACCAGGTCACAACCTTCCTGTGCTTGCTCAGGGGGTTGTCAAATTTTCCATCCCTCAGCCAACTCAAGATTGTGCGAGAGGGGCCTCCAGGGCTCTCAGATTTGGCCCCCTTGCCTACCACACTTAACAGCCTGCAGCTCCCGACGCTTGACACCCCATCAGGTATAAGCCAGGTGAGACCCCTTAAAATAGAATGCTCAAAATTGCTCTACTCTGGTACCATCAAGCATATGTCAGCTGAGGCCTCTAGGATGCTCAAAATTGCTGTACAATGGTACCCAGTCTGATCAAGTACTGCCAATTTGGTTGTTTTCTAGCCTCACTGACATTGACAATTTACACATAATACCAACGATGTCTGGGTCTAGAGCTCACAGCTTCCACACAAAGCAGACATCAGTTCTGCAAGACCTTCTCTCAACTTCAAGAGCAGAAGCTAAAAATGTGGGGCTACAGCTGACCTGTTGTGCTTGACCAGTTTTTTGTTTTGCTTTTAACAGGCACTGACGGCCCTCCAAGCTTTGGGTCCACGCTTTCAACACTTGCATCTAAGTCTTGGATGCAACAGGGCATTTAATGCCTCTGGAATTTCAGCCCTACCTCAATGCCTTAAGGGCCTTCACTTGCACGGAATCCTAGACATAGGAGAGCTTGAGATGAAGGTGCGTCTGAGGCTCTGGTGATTGGTCACGACTGCAAGGAGGATGCTAATTGGTTTGTGATGCCCCTGGCTCAAGGATGAGCTGAACGGTTGCTGAAAATGTATTTTCCATCAAGGAAATGTACCTTGGAGTTCACTTTAAAAGAGGGTTCGCAGGCTGCGCTCTCAGATCGAGTGAATTCACCCAGTCATGGCTACGAAAGCATTGGGGTAGAGATTATGTGCAGAATGGTGAAGGAGACACTCTGAGCCAATGTTTGCCCCTGCCGCTCGATTGATGTAGGGAGCGTTTTCACTGCCTACATGGTTATATTTCTTTTATTGAGGTCGAGTGTGATGCTGCTGCCTCAGGGTCAAAAGTGCCTATGTTTCAGCTCTGCCAAGGTAGAGAAAGAGGAAAGAAAGTACATGCATGGCCACAGCTGCCTCATATAAAAGGCCCACTTCATTTTAGTCCTGGCCACGTGCCCTACAAAAGAGTCCTCAATCAGTGTAGCAGCTAGCTGGACCTCCTCAGGCGTTCTTCTGCTGAGGCAGACCAAGGATGATTTGGCAGTCCACAAAAGAGTGATCATGGAAAACTGAAGGACTGAAATTTGCGTGGCTGGCGCCCTTTTTAAGCTACCGAGCATGCCGAGCAATTCCCGTCCAGGAATTGAAGTGTGAGCCAAGTCGAGATCAATCTGTGTACCTCAGGAATGTGTGCTGATACTTGGGAATGTCCCTTTTTCTAACAGCCTAGACCGAAGTCTGATGTTCACTTTGGAGCAACCATGTGATCTTGGAGTGGTCTGTCTATAGGCAGGCATTTTCCTTAATCCCAAGAGCTGAACGGTGCATGTAGGTGGCAGCTGATGCCCATGCAAGTGCACCCGGAGTGCAGAGTGATGCTGTGCTCTTGACAATTCAGCTCCATGGATTGTTTCAAATGTTTGGAACTTGCCTGGGCTGGCTCACATGGTGCCCAAATTGTATCCCTGGAGCAATGCAGTGTCACGAGCGTCAACCAAATCTGTGTACATATGCAGTATGCTTCAACTTTTTGCAGGGAAGAGTGAAATTTAAGGTGTATATATGGGATTGGCCAATCCTAAGCATCATTAAAGGAGGCCCCAGCAGTCCTTTGCTTTCTAATACAGAAAAAAAGTAGAGGAAACTAAGCAGTCCATGTCTTACTGCATCATTAAGGATAGGTCACCTGACAGCCGGGGCTTCACTAGTCCAGACAAGAACAAGAGCAAGCAAGCACAGAGGCTTAGAAAACTTTTGAGAGTGACGCTGTTTCTTTCTAGCGAGATAGGCAGATGACAAGCACATGTCCTGCCATGCACTTGCCACCTCTGTTGCCCTGCAGGCCTTGCTCGACCTTCAGCAACTTGAGGATTTGAAGATCGAAGTGCCTAGTGACAGGTACCGACAGGCAGCGCATTTGCTTTGTGCGCACCCATCACTGGCAAGCCTCTCCCTCACCCTGAACCAGGTAAGCACACTCCTCACAGGCAGGCCTCTCCCTCACCCTGAATCAGGAAAGCACATACCTCACTGGCAGGTGTTGCCTTTACCCTAACCAGTACAGCACGCGCACAATGTTCCTTGGGTACTGAAGATTTTTGGAATTGTTACGCCGTGCACTTTTCCTGTGTGATTGTGCTTCACCTGGAAATGCACATAAATAGGAGGCCCCCCCTGTAGACCAACCCCTTGTAACCCTTGTAGGAGGCCCCCTCTTTGATTAGTGGAAGGAAGTCCTTTTTCACTTCACAGAGTTGGTGCACAGCAGGTAGCGTAGGTCCAGGATAGCTCGTGACTTTCCAAAAACAGTCAACCTTCAAAGGTTGAAGACCACAATCAACAGTCACGCCATGGTGCCATCTCTTTCTCAGGCATACCAAGCTGGATGGCGATAGTTTCAGTCTGCAAGCAACTCAGAATGGACGCTCTGGCCCTAGGCAATCAAAGCTGGCTGTTCATATTCTTGATGGAGTGCATGCGTTGTGCTTGTAGTGAATTCCTATGCATGCAAGCTCTTGTTATGTTTATTGCTCTTACATCTTGGTGAGCCTGATCTCCTGCTTGCTCACAGTGTTGCCTTGATCTCCCCCTGCCTCGCAGGACGAGTCCCAACTTGATATGCAGAGCACACTGCCCATGGGCGTCGTTCTATTGCACTTTTTGCACCAAGCAAATGGCAGAGACGAATGCCAGCAGCCCAGGAATGCCGGCCTGCCCTATGGACCCACCAGGGTCCACACAAACAAAGATTGGGCCAGTGGTAAACAAGATCCAAACCGCTCGGCTCTGTCTCATGTTCAACACCCCCTGGATCGTCTGACATCCCTCACGCTGCAGTCTTGTAGTATCCAGCCCCCCTTTGCAGCTCCAGATCCATGGGGTGCGGGGGCCTCCAGGAGTGTGAGTAGCTTCCTGGACCTTCTGTGCTGCCTGACAGGTAAGCTTGCCTGAATTTTTCTGGCCTAAATCGTGAGTGTGCTCTCTGCAGTGGACTCCCCCTAACCAAACAGGTGGCCTAAAGTGTCTGGATTGGGTCGCGGGTCTATGAAATTGCAATCCCTGCTTCTGGGATGACTCGTGATAACTCACTTATGCTTGCCTAGTCCTGGACCTTTGGCGTTGCGAATAAGGTCATGTTCATTGTGAAAATGGGCAGATCTTGACAGCGGCATTAATCAATTTCAGGGCATGCATTTACGATTGCTTATAAATTGGCTGCCTTCATCTTAATAGATATGTTTCGTTTCGGGTTCCTAAAGCATCGCCAGGACACAAGTCCCTGTTTGGAACCTCTTCTATCCCTTCTAACTTGCTTAACTTGGCCTGTCCCACTTCCTGCTGGGGAGGCAAAAAATGTTTGCTTGCGGCACTCTCTTACCCTTTGCACTGCCTCAACTCATTGCACCGTCTCATCTCACTGATGAGCTGTCTCATCTTCTTGCTCAGCCTCATTACATTGCACAGTCTCATCTCATGCAGGCCTGCAATCCATGGTTATTGACAAGCCATTTGCATCTGAGGTGTCCATGCAAGCCAGCCTCAGCGGCACTATTGCATCTGTCAATATTTGTCATCGCTCTTTCTGATCTCATGCAGACCTGCATTCCCTGAGTATCGACAAGCCAGTGGCATCTGAGGTGCCCAAGCAAGCCAGCCTCAGTGACACTGTCACATCTGTTGATTTTTATGATTGCGCTTTTTGATCTCATGCAGGCCTGCAGTCCCTGGCCATTGAGGAGCCAGTGCCATTCGAGGTCCCCATGCGCGGTAGTCTTACTCAGCTGTCCACGTTGACAGGCTTGCGCACGCTGGTGGTATCGCTCATGGCAGGTGCGTGCGCTCAATCAGCAAGTTCAGATGTACTCAAGTTCCTTTCCATAAAGGGATGCATATCCTGCCCTATTGAGCTAACACACAAAAAGCTATTCTATGTGTTCATTTGGAAAGAGCGCAGCAGAGGAAATATGTCCAGGCAAAGGCATGGAAGCCATCATGATGCACACATATGTCATGTGAACATAAAAGTGCAACTTGAACATGTAAGTGCAACAAGGATACTTCTCAGCAGGTTGCAACAAGCGCTCCAGTGCCCCTCAAATCTCAGTGAGGGGCACAAGCTGGCGTGATGCTGCAGGCCGGACGGGGGTGTGCCTGTAGTGAGTTGCTAACTTTCACCTTCATTAGGCTCAAGCATGCGCTAGCTGTGCTGGCATTGCGCCTACACTTGCTTATGCCAGATCTTGATGTGCCTGCACTGAATTGCCAACTTACACCTACGTTGAATTAATGGGCCTGCACCTGGGCTAACTGCGCTGTAAATGTGCCTACATTTACTTTGCCAGGTCTTGATGTGCCTGCGCTGACTGTGACTCCAGAAGTAGCCACCGTGCTGTCTGCTAGCTGCCCACACCTGCACTCTCTCTCCGCCCTGAACGCCATCCGCGCCGATGAAGACAGCAGCTTTTCCTTCCTTGCCTCTAAATTTCCTGGCCTTCAGACCCTCAGCCTCATGCCATGTGCTCACAACCACCAGCACCACAACCAGCAGCAGCAACAGACTGTATGGGGAGAGGGAAGCAACACCGCTGCTCATGCCAATGGTGCAGGACACCAGTTAGCACACCACCTCCCACAGATTGACCTTTCGCGTGACCTGCCACGCGGTCTGCGCTCCCTCACCTTGCATGGCTTCAGCATCATCTCCATGGGATTGCCCGCCTTCAGCAGCAGCTTGGTTCACCTTTCATTCAGTGGCTGTGCGCTATTGCCGAGTGGTGCCCAGTTGAGGGTGGAGTCATTTAAGCAAGCAGGCAAACAGTGTGTGTGTGGCCAACAGAAAGGAGAGGAATCGTCAGACAAACAGGATGCGCAGGGCCAGCATATAGGAGGCCCAGAAATGCTGAGGGATGCGCTTTCTGAGTTGAGCGTGAGGGAGGCGTCATGTAGCAAACGTGCTGGGCGAGAGCAGGCAAGGCTTGAAGGGGAGCCGCAGGCATGTCCCCAAAATGTGCTGCAGTGCCACCACCACCAAGAGCAGCAGCAGGGGCAGCAACAACAACAACAAATGGGGCAATGGCAAGAAGGATCTTGTCTGCAGGTGCCCCAGGACCAAACTCCTCAAAGCCAGCAGCAGTCAAAGTACTGCACAGGAGCTGACATGCCACCCTGCAAATCATCGGCGCCTCTTTTGGCACCCTTGGCACCGGAAGAGCTGCTGTCCAAGTTTGATGGCCTGGAGTCTCTCCAGCTCAGCCATGTGTGTGTGTTTTATTCATGGGCGCAAAACATCCAAACGCCCCATACGCATTTGAGCGTGCAGTATTGCTGGACTTGTGCCAAGCGCATGATGCATATGTGGCCAGGATTTGCAATAAACCAGCCTGAAGGTGTGCTTCATTGAAATCTGTTCTCATGACCATGACCTTGCCTGCTCCATCCTCGATGCTAAGGCCACATATAAAGCACTTTGCATAGCAACATCCTCTTCAGTGCAGGGACGCCTCTTTGAAGGATTTGCCAGAGCTTTTGGAGCTGATAATGAGAACATAAGATGATACCAAGAATATCAGATGATAATGAGAACATTAGTATTGCTTTTCTATTTTTTGAGCCAGCAGCAGGTGTCTCCCTGTGTGCCTGGTACTATGTTGCTACGCCCTTACATGCCTGCTACTTTTTGCACTAAATCACAGCATTGGCCCCCATGTGCCTCTGTGCCCGTAACATTGATGATGAACTCCCCTGCTACTCCCGTACGGCCCCCCTCGCTCGCAAGTGAAAGGCCTGACAACGGCATTTCCCCACACCCGAGCACCCTTGAGCTTCTGCGCATGGCCTCATTTGTGTTGCTCACAGGTGGAGGGCCTGCACGACGGTATCTTCCCACACCTGAGTACCCTCACTGCCCTCACCACTCTTCATGTGCTGCCCCTGCCTCAGCCGCCTTCTGAGCTGGGGCCTGATTGGGAATGCTCCTCAGGAGTATCAGAGTGGTAGGACGCATGCTTACAAGTGTGAATTGCTGGGGCAACCCTTTGCTGGATCCTGCTCTCTGGGCAATGCCGACTTGTACGTATACAAGTCTTACCTGTGCAAAGGTGTGCAAGTGCATTCCTTCTGCACCTGTACTATTCTGGAATCAAATTTTTGCAGCAAATAGCAGCTACAACTGGTCATGTGCGTGTCGTCAACATCCGTAAGAGATGACAGCTCTCTCTAGGCTCACACAAACAAAAGTAATTCTTCACAATGCGCGCATTGTTGCTGTATTGTTTTGATGCAATGCGTATTCCCTCTCCAAACCTAATGTCGCTCTTTCCAGAGAATTTTATGGAGGCTGAGCATGTGCAAATAAGACTTATGGGTTTTAAGGTCTGCTGCTCTCACATATACACTGTATGTAGGCCCCTTTGTCGGGAGTACGGGAACAAGAGGTGTTGATGCGACATGCTGATTCTGCTTGACTTTGCATGTTGATGCAACACAAAATTTGCACTTGCATCCTACCTTTTAATCATTGCCTGCCTGGACCTCAGGCCTTAACAATGCCCCTTAGCTGAAGGGTGCCTGCTTTGTTCATTTGAAAATATATGCATTTTGTGCTGTTAGTTTGGGCCACAGAGCCTGCACCCCCTGTGATCAATAATGAGCTTCTTTTAGAGAACTGTCTGGGTGCTGCAAGGCTGTTCCTAGAGGCCTGTTGCCCCTGTAATTATTGGTGACCTTATTATTGCAAAAGTCGTTTTGGTGCTGTGGCAGGTCTGTGCCTTCAGGCCTGCCGCCCCTCCAGCTGGAGCCAAAAAGGCTAAGTCAAGCAGGGCTGGCACACTGCGCAGCCATGACGGCCTTGAAGGTGCTGGATTGGGCGTCCTGGTCAGGTAAAGGCTGCATTGGACATCTAAACTGAGCATGGGCTCTAGACACTGACTCTTCTCCAGTCTCTGCAATTTTTTCCGATATGTCTTTCAGCAAGGCTATCCCTAATTAATCGCATCGTCGTTTTCCTAATAAAAAGCTGGCAGCAACGGGATCATATTTCGGTCATATCTTCTGTGCTCTTCTCTTGACCTGGCTTGGCAAGCCTTTTTGGGGGGATTGCACAAGGAGTCGATGCTGCTTCTTGGCTGCATGCTGCAGGTGATTCAAGCCTGCAGTAAAATTCATGCGTGCAGAAGCAAGCACGAGATGTTGAGGGTGCGGAAGCGTTTTTAGGGGGGTTTCACAAGGAGTCAATGCTGCTTCTTGGTTGTATGCGCAGGTGATTCAAGCCTGCAGTAAAATTCATGCGTGCAGAAGCGGGCACAAGATGTTGAGGGTGCGGAAGCGTTTTTAGGGGGGCTTCACAAGGAGTCAATGCTGCTTCTTGGTTGTATGCTGCAGGTGATGTGAGCCCACAGGAGCCCTTGTACGTGCAGAAGCTAGCTGAAGGTGCCAAGGGCTTGCACGTGCTAAGCCTGGCACCCACCCAAGAGCCAGAGGTGAGTGAGCAAACCTGGATGGGACGCCAATAAATGACTTCCCAGCGGACGGTTTCTCAGCAATTGAATGACGTGTCAGCCAAGGAATGACTGATCAGCAAAGAGCAGCTCCCAGATGATAAATGTGTAACATGGCATTGTCTACAGGTGAATGTGCAAAATCAGCAGTTGTTGATGGAATAAACTACAAGCTGCCTTGCGGTTCAGGAATGCATAAAAGGAACTACGAAAAATTTACCTCACGGGCAGTGCCCTCTAAGCTAGTTGAGATGGGTACAAGTTAGATGCTGAAATTTTCAGTGAAAAGGAAGTTGTCCTTTGTGTAGTGTAAGTCAAACCATTTGATATGCATGCATTCAGCAGCAGCAGCAGCAGCAGCAGCAGCAGCAGCAGTAACAACAGCAAAAAATATCATCTCATGCATTAGGCATGTCGCCAGCTTCCGCGCGCGCACACACACACACACACACACACACACACACACACACACACAAAAACACAAACACACACACACACACACACACACACACAAAAACACAAAAACACACACACACACACACAAACACATACACACACATGCGCGCGCGTACACAGGTGAGGGCCCGCACTCTGGAGGTAGTGCAAGAGCACCTTCCTCTTTGTGTGCTAGATGAACACACCCCTCTGTGAGATTATCACTGAGAGTATAGAACAGTTGATGGATTTGATGCACAGTACTAGGCATGAGCATGACCTCTGTCAATTGTGGCTGGATAAACACTGTTTATTTCAAAGGTAAGTTAGCCTAGACACTGGCGGCTGTCAATGGTTGTATTAACCCTGCATTTGGCCCGGATTGATGGCCATGCTCTACCATTTCTAGATTATAAAACACACAGGAGCGGTATGGGTCACCCCTCTGGTTCCTTTAATTCCCTTGTATTGCAAAAAGAAAAGAAAAGAAAGAAATCACGCAGGCAGTGAAAATGTTCCCCACATCAATTAAGGAAAAGAGGATACCTAGGGCCGAGGCACCGTGTATCCCCTTCACCAAGAGAAACAAAACAAATAAGTCAATGGGGACCAGGAGGGTCCTAGTAGTAGCCCGTGCCTGATCTTGGTGACGAGAGGTGAAAGAAGTCTCCTGAAGAGCGCGTCTGGTGCTAGCAAGAGGATATTGTACACCTCCTAAAAAAGCAATTACCACCCTTTATGTGCCACAGCTGCGTGAGGCATTTTGAATGGGTAGTAAAATAAGCAGGCAGGCAGGAAGGAAGGGTCACCTTGCTGCACATGTCACTGAAAGTATTTACGTGTAGTAATATCAGAACTCCTACGTTGTATGTATGCAAAAATAGAAATGACAGTATATATTTTCCTTAATCTATGGTGTTCCTGACTCAGTGCTTAAGCAAGTGTTGTCGCATAAACACAAACACATGAGTGTTTTCATACAAAACCAGGGTGATGTTACAAAACTGTTCCTGCCTGCGGGGGCAGCTTAGCTGAAGCAAAACGTGCCTGTAACCAAACCAAAAGCAATAAATAAACAGAACCAGACAACACTCTAGTGTTGGACTGACTACTTTGAAAGGAGAGAAAAGGATAGGGTAGGGCTACATAGCTGTACCTACCTACAAGGGCAGCTTAGCTGAATCAAGAAGGTGCCTGTAATCGAACCAGTCCATCCAAAAGCAATAAATAAACAGAACCAGACAACACTCTAGTGTTGGACTGACTACTTTGAAAGGAAAGAAAAGGACAGGGTAGGGTTACATAGCTGTACCTACCTACAAGGGCAGCTTAGCTGAATCAAGAAGGTGCCTGTAATCAAACCAGTACAATCCAAAAGCATTAAATAATCAGAACCAGACAACGCTCTAGCGTTGGACTGACTACTTTGGAAAGGATAGGGTAGGGTTACATAGCTGTACCTACCTACAAGGGCAGCTTAGCTGAAGCAAGAAGGTGAATGTAACCAAGCCAGTACAATCCAAAAGCGTTAAATAATCAGAACCAGACAACACTCTAATGTTGGACTGAGTCCTTTGAAAAGGAAAGAAAAGGATAGGATAGGGTTACATAGCTGTTCCTACCTACAAGGGCAGCTTAGCTGAAGCAAGAAGGTGCATGTAACCAAACTTGTGAACAAATGTATAGTGGAGAAGGAAACAAGTCCTTGAGCTGAGCTCAGAAGTGCCAAGGGCACTAGTAAAACGAAAAAGCTTGACGTCTAATATCGAAGACAGAATAATTCTAAGGCAGAGAAAACTCTCCCTACATCAATTGAGGAAAAGGAGGCACATTGGCTCAGAAAAGCCGTGAGTCCACTCCACCACAAAGTTATAAACCAGCAAGTGCTAATGGGGACTGGATGATTAGTGGAAGCACCCGGCTCCAGAACCTGGCTGTAAGAAGTATTTTTTGTTTCCAATAGCACGGCTTGTGGTAACAAGCTTTAGGGCACACTGAACAGAATGGACAAAGTTTGTGAGCTAGTTTAATGGCATGTTGGTGAAGAAAAAAAGAAAAACTACGTACGAAAATGTAGGAAAACTGCATAGGAAAACTGCGTAGGAAAACTGCGTAGGAAAACTACGTACAAAAATGTAGGAAAAGCTACGTAGGAAATAATACGTACGCCTACATGAGTTGGCTGAACCACTACCCAGGTCTTGTGCACGTGCTAGCCAAATTCCCCACTGGAAGCATTCAATTCCAGACACCCCAACACTGGTTCAATACCATACCTAACCATGCACAACCTTCTTACCCCATGCAACTCATTGTTGTCTGGAACCCACATGCCAGAGAGGCACTAGATACTGCCAACAAAGACTGGCTCCAACTTCTCAAGCAAGACATACCACAAGAAGCACACTGGCTACCCCTACAACCTCCAACACCTGCCATACCACTGCATACCCATCAACGCCTAGCATCAAACAACTGGAGGAAGAAATTTCAATCCCTTCCCCACGACACCCATTCCTGCTCACACAGGTGCCCTCAGGCAAGGGCAGCCTTCACTCCTGCCATCTACAAAAAGACGTTCACATCTAAAATCAGGAACTGGAGAGAGATCACCTACACAGATGGTAGTGTCATTCAACACAAAGATGACTCTCCACCACTAGTCGGCTCAGGTGTTTACAAGCCGAGCAGAGACGCTACTCAATCATCCCAACAGCTACAGTTGCACATAAAACCCAATGGAAATGGACCTACAAACACTATCAATAGAGCAGAACTAACAGGCATTCTTGTAGCACTCCAACAAGGACACACTAACATAGCCTCTGATAGTGCATCCTGCCTCTCCCGGATATCTAAACAGACCCTTAAACCAATGCGTATGAGGACCCATCTCCTGCGGAGCTCATCCAAGCCATCTCAGATTTGTGAAAGCACTCTCCACACCCTGTACATTTCTATTAAGTTAAAGCCCACTCTGGCATCATTGATAATGAGGGGGCTGACGCCTGTGCACGCACTGCAGCACTCATGGACACCACGGATATTGCACTTCCAGATGCCAGGGATCCCTTCTACAATTTCTATTGGCTTTCCTTGAAATCCTCACATGGGCGCAACGGTGAACCACAAAACTCCCGCACTGCTCCGACTCATTACCCCACCAACCTGACAGGCAAGCTTAAAACACACATGCACAAAAGACACAAGCTCGGCTCTGCTGACACTTCGGGCCACTATTACAATAGCTGGCAGAGGCTTAACTGCGCCACACAGCCCGCTCCCCCAAACATCTCTGTCAGCTCAGAAGCTCGTAACCCACCCTCACAAGTTGTCAACAAAGAAATCAGCAACTCCTTTTGGAATAATCCAAAGATTACCCTTAAGCAGCAGATGAATGTTTTGAAATACCGCACGGGAACTGTTTACACCCAAAAACATGCCATCAGATTCAAGGTGTCCAACACCTCTGCACGCTGTCCACTATGCGGCGATATGGACAGCATAAATCACATTACCTTTAGATGTCCTAACCCAACTCTGAATGGAATGCACACCAACAGGCATCATGTTGGCCTTAGCTTCTGTGTCAAAGCCCTAAGTAAAGGCAGATTTGGCTTGTCCCTTATTGTTATGGATGCCTGCCGAAACGAGAGACTCTTGGAGCAGGGAATAGGAGTTCCTGAAAATATCTCCCGAACAATTCCGGACAGGGTTTTCCCTAATGGTACTAGCTCCTCTGCCTGACACCAAAGTCGCCCTGATGTTGTCTTTGTGCGCTCTATCCCAGGTCGATCTCACCACCTTGATCCTACCAAAATCCCTCCTCAAGATAGATTCATCTTGTTGAATTTAAATTCTGCCCTGATGCCAACCCTTTATCCACTCTGGAAGCTGCAACTACTCAGCATGCCAATAATTTAATAAGGCTCAAAGCCCGCAGCTCAAGAAACCCTAACAGGAACAACGAAGTGACCTTGCACATCATCTTAGTTGGTGTGGCAGGCACTATTTATAATGACTACACCATTCAACCTCTTATCAACTTGGGTTTTGCCAGGCAGAAGGCTAAATCATTAGCATCCAAACTGAGTTGCCATGATTTTCAAAGATTAACAACTATTATTAACACCAGACATGCACTTCATTTCCAGGGGACTCCTGGGGGAGGGTTTGCTGGTCGCGCGGCAGAGGAGAGCAGGAGAAGAAGAGTCCGGGCGTCCAGAAGCATGGCAGCCAACCCTCCAGATCCTCATTAGCTCGTGTTTCTGGATTTCTCCTAGGCTAGCTTAGTCTAGTTTAGGCTTGAGGGCCCTTTGGTAAGACCCTTTCTAGCTTGCTAGTCAGGGAACCTTTCCTTAATGCACGCGGCCTCTTGGCTGGCGTAGACTTTTCTTTTTCTTTTTCTTAATGGCATGTCGGTGGCGAAAGAAAGAAAAACTACGTAGGCAGAGGAAAATCTCCCTACATCAATTAAGGAAAAGGAGACACTTTGGCTCAAAAGAGCCGTGAGTCCCCTCCACCACGAAGACTACAAAAAGATTATCCTAACGGGGATCTGGAGGATTACTGGAAGCACCCGGCTCCATAACCTGACTGCAAGAAGTATTCTTGTTTTCAATAGCACGCCTAGTGGTAGCAAGCTTGTTGGCATACATGACAGAATGGGCATGAAATTTGCGAGCAAGTTTATTGGCGCGTTGGTGGTCAAGTCCCAGTTGTTTAAACTGGTTAAAGGTGTGCTCAGTGTAGCATGTCCCACCAACACCCAAAAGGATGGTGTGGAGGGTCACATCTTTTGCATTAATGAGTTTGCAGAGGTCTGCATGCTGCCGCTGTGCCGCCTCCAACTGTTGTCCAGGTCTCGTGTCTTCACAGTACTTGATTTCAATCAAGTGCACATGCCGCTGGTTTACATTCAGTTGGTGGGGTTGCATCACGCGGTTGGCTGTTGTGGCCCTCAGTGTGGGGTTGTGTCTGCTGCGTAACGCATGATGGTGTGAGCAGGAGGTAGAAGGAGAAGGAGTGGGTTTGGCTTTTATAGGGAGTAATCAGTATAGCATCAGGACGGCTGGGGGTGAGTCTAGATCTCTTAGAAAATTTTCTTGGAAGGAGGTAAGGGGGTATAATTCTGTTTGATGCATGTGCAGGGATTTGAAGGTCGTGCTGCGCCAACCTATCACCACTCCCTATGTCCATGTTAACCAAGCCTGCTCCCCAAGGGCTTTTGCTAAGAGCTTTGATGATCATTCCAGTGACACTGTGGCGTTCAGTTTTCATGCCGGAGGTAATATGATTTTGGCAGCCTGAAAGCATGTGGAGTGCGCTGTCTAATTGATGACAGCCTGGGAGAGGGCATAGTGGGTCAGTAGACCTTTTGAAACAAACCGCATGTTTTTGGTTATAGAGGGTGCCAGTGCGATATTGTAGGATGGTGCGCTTCATGGGTGTGGATATACAGGACATGTTCCTAAAGGCATTGCTGATTTTCTTATCTACATGTGGTAACAAACTCAGATAATATGAGTAGTAGCCTGTTTTGGAGTTGGCATATCCAAGTCTGTGTTTTGTATGCATATAAGACTTGAGAGCACTTTGAAGATTGGGAAGGTAGTTGATTTTAGGATTGGGTGCAGGAACTGTGAATGTGCCAGCAATATGTTCTTTTCTTTCCTCCTTGGATAGCCAAAATGAATGAGAAAAAGGATTTCCGCCGGGGCCTGCGCTAGGGATCCCAGTATCAGCCACGTTATCATTGGCTTGGTTAGCCTGATATTTAGCAATAGCATCTGCACATTCGTTACCAGCAATGCCAGCATGAGATTTTACATTGTAGGCACAGATATTGGTTTGCGAGTTGCTAATGAGACAGGATATGATTTTAAGAAAATCCCCTTGAATATGCTGTTTGTGCTTCTCAGGGTAAATAAGTTGTTTACATATTTGATGAAGAGAGGTGACTGTCTGAAGCAATGTGTGAGTAAGAGTGCATGAAGGCAGCAGCAATTGCTGCTTATTCAGCTCGACATATGGTGCTGGTAATTCCAGCACCGTTGGGCTCGACATAACTTTTGCTGTGAGTGGAAGGGCAGTAGCCGCCTGCTCCAATTTCTTGCATGCCATTCTGGATTTGACAACTACCATCAGTGTAAGCCCATTTCCTCCAGTCAGGGACTTTGAGCTTGAGGGTTTTACTAGATTATTGGTGGTCCAGTCCTAGTTGTATAAATTGGTTAAGGGTATGCTCAGTGTAACAAGTCCCACCAACGCCCAGGAGAATAATACAAAAAGTCACAGCTCTTGCGCCGATAAGATTGCAGAGATCTGCATGCTACCGATATGTGTGTGACTCTGCGTGTCTAAAACTGTTTTGTGTTGCTCCAAAATAAGAGTTACATAGGAAGTGTAGAAGTTGCCAAGCAGTGCTCACTATTTCTCGAATCACCATGCCACATTCATGTGCCGCTCCATGGTTGCCAAGATAGCAATAAAGTAACGTGTTCAGCAACCAGAGGCTCGACAGACGTCTATGTAGCTCCAACAAAGCATACATGTGCGCATGAGGAAAGAAGAAGAAAAGAAAAGGTATACATACAAGTTGTAAAAATCCCTGAATCGAATTAAGGAATAAGGACTGCTTGAGACTTTGATTCTTTGTCTTTCTTTTTCTAGTGTCCCTTAGGAAGTTGTCTTTGGCTAGGTTTGCTCAAAATACTGCTCATGCACATGGTTGTTGCCGTACATAATAAAAGAAAACATCCTGAAAATAGAATAAGCTTCCTACATCACATCAAAAAAGACTACTTGAGAAGAAGCGGCCCCCACCAAAAGCTGCACACAGCTATGCTCACACAAGCATAAATTCACCAAGTCTGTTGCAGCCCTTTCCTTCCTTCCTTCCTTCCTTCCTTCCGTCCTCCCTCTCTCCCTTCCTTACCTCCTTCCTTCCTTCCTCGTCAGAAATTTCCTTGCACGGTTGAAGAAGCTATTCAACCGCAGTTTTCTTTGGCGAACCACACTTGCATAGTAGTTCACAATCATCTTTAAAGATGTAAGAAGGGAGTCTCCAGTAGAGTTCCCAGGTCTCCTCCTGAGGAATAAAGAACATAAAGGAGGAGATGAGAAGGATATAAGGGGGTGGACGTGCCATTATCATGACTGGTGATCAGTCATCACTTCAATCATCATCATGATGGCATGACGGCAACTTCAAGTTGAAGATCTTCTTGAACACAGTGCTCACTGAGCATGGCAGCAACTTCCAAACACTTTTTTTCATAACAGAACAGCTGCATCAGAACTTGCCTGGCACGTTTGCAGACCGTTTGAAGTGTTTAAAATGTGTTTGAAAAATTTTCAAACGCATTCCAAACGTTTGGGGTTGATTTCAACTGCACACTTGAAATCAAACGTTTCAAACACTTTTCAAACGCTATTCTTCTTGATCAAACACACTTTGAAGGTCTTCATAAATATCTTTGAATTTGGAAAGCCTTCCATTTGGTCATGGCTTCAGGAGAGTTCCCAGATCTCAGATAAGCCTTTTTAGATCTTCAAGATCAAGTTGATAAGTGATAGAAATGGCTTTTAAACAGGTGAGCATGCCACATCTTGGTTGATTTGGGTTCGACGCCACCCAATGATATCATGATGGTGGCATGTACTACTGCAGTACCTACATTTTAGACTTTCTATATCAATTCTAAATTTCAAAACCTCTGCAGCTGAGCTGGTGATTGTTTGAACTGAAAATGATTTCCATAAAAGAGATTGCTGCCAGTTGAAACCAAGTGAATTGAAACGATATCCTTTCCCAGACCATGACTAGCTACCACCAGAGCTACCACCAGAGCTAAATCTGGACTCCTGGAAAGACCAGGTACCTGTAGTAATAGTATTGTGCCGGCCTTGGGGACCATGGACCTCACTTGCACATTGTGTATTTACACTATTTTTCCTAGCCTGCTGTCATGAATGTAAAGTCAATGCTGGACACACACACACACACACACACACACGCGCGCGCGCGCGCGCGCACACACACGCACACGCATACACACACACTAAGCGTGCGTTAAGGCAAGACCCCGGGCCTAGGGCCTATAGCTTGCAAGGTATAGTGACCATCTAGGGGCGACCAGAATGTGACAAAAAATTTCAACTTCAGCCACATTTGGCTGATCAGCCAAAATCATGATTTCAGCGGATCGGTTGCTTCAGCCGCTCTTTTTCCAATGCAGGAACAGCTGTGGCATGTTCCTACACCACAAAAACGGGCTCAATAGGGGCTAACTGCCTCCAGGCTATGCCTGCACCTACTTTGAGTTACCAAATCTGACCGTGCTTGACAGAGTGTGCCCAAAGGATAGGTAAAAAATCACAAAAATACATTTATGAATAACTTGAAAACAATCAGAAGTCAGTGGGTAGGCTCTCTTTATTATATGGACATCTGCAGCACAGAGTAAGAACAGGCTGTTCTCAGAGTAATCCTGTCCTCTATTTTTGTTTTCCTAGTATCTGACACTGGAACCTGATGGAGTGTGCGTGCATAAGTGTGCATGCTTTTTCCATCCAGAGTTCCTGTGCGTGTAATTCTTTCCAGAAATTGGCACTTCTGAACTTAGCACAAGGCTTTTGTTTTCACTTTCAGTTGGCATACAAATATACACAAATTTGGTTTGGGTTTGACTACAGTCACCATTTTGCTTCAGTTAAGCTGCCCTTGTTGGCAGGTACAGCTTTGCAATTCTATCCTATCCTTCCTGCCTGTCTGCATGCCCACCCGCTTGCCTGCCTGCTTGCATGCATACCTGCTGGCATTCTCTTTTTCAAATAAGGAAAAGTAGACAATGCCAAGTTGTCTCAAAGAGCTGTGAGTCTCCCTCACCAAAGAGGGAAGCTAGTGTGGGTCTGGTGGGTTTCTGCCAGCATGTGGCCCCAAGGCACCAGAATCATAACGAGTGAGTTCTTCTTTTTGATGGCATATCTGGTTGAGGTAAGTTTGCGCATATATTGCACAGGGTGGGCATGGAGCTTTTGTGCAAGTTTGGTAGACCTTTGCGGTTCAATCCCTAGCTTTTCAACTGATCCAGGGTATGGGTAGAATAAATTTAGCCCTAGTCAAGCGCGAGGAGGGTGACAGCAAGGAGGAGGTCCCCGGATTGAATCCTTGTGGCCGGGGTGGAGAAAAGATGCCCTCTATCGGTGGGAGTCATTGGGAGGCTCTTTCCTTAATGCACGCGGCCAAACGGCAAGCGTAGATCTTGCTTTCTTTCTTTTCTTAGAATAGATAGTCCCGTCCGCACCCATGAGGATTGTGTGGAGAGTGGTCTCAGCGCCTTGAAGTTATTTGCGCAGGTCACTGTGTTGTTACATCATATGAATAAGTTTTAACCCATAAGAGCCTTTGCTAACGACTTACAGAATCATTCTGCTGGCAATGTTGTGTCGCTCAGTTACCATGTTACGGGTGGCGGGGCATTGGCAACCTTTCAGAAGATGGAGAGCGCTATCCATATGGTGACATTCGCATACAAGGCTAGTAGATCTTTTGAAACAGGCTGCATGTTTATGATTGTAGAGGGTGCTAAGCCAAATCAACAACTTGTTTACCTTTTGCATCAACTTTGCCTTCTTGATGAGCGGACTAGCAGTTATTCTGTCATGCTGAATCACCGTCACTGCACTTCTATTGTTTCAAAAGCAGGTAATACATCCCCCCCATCAAGCAATGTTGATGGCAGTAACTTACTGCCTTTGAAAGGCATAAATGTTGCTAAATGTTTATCCTGCATCATTGGAAAATGCTGGTTGTGCAAAACTCGTCTTTGATGTAATGACAAACACGGCGGCGTTTTTGCCAGGAGCGTGGCATGTTCACAAAGACACATCCTGAGCCCTAGCTCATAAACAATGGTTCTATACAGAGTCTTAAAATGACAACTCGAGCTTGCGACAACAGTTCTGAAGCCTCTTACGAAGGCCCACAATCATGGCCGCTCCTTGGGGCATGCCCTTCCCAGGAGCAGAATGATCAAGGCAGAACACTCTCGTGCTCCTAATGCTTTGTTCTCTCTTCATGGCTACTGCCATGTGCTCAGTAATGGGCACAGTTGCGCATCAACTATTTGAACTGGAAAAGAAAAGAAAAGAAAAAACTATGTAGGCAGAGAAACTCTCCCTAAATCAATTAAGGAAAAGGGGATACATTGGCTCAAAAGAGCCGTGAGTCCCCTCCACCGCAAGAAATGAAACAGAAAAGCCAATGGGGATCTAGAGGGTTCCTAGAAGCACTTGGCTCTAGAACCTGTTTTGAACTGGGCGAGTCTGCTGCTCTTATCATTTCTGGGAGGACCAGTCACAGGCCGATCAGCCGAACAGTCTAGCTGAAGGTCCCCCCGTGTAAATCAAGCCAAATCATTATTTCTGGGGGGTGGAGTGCAAGACATGAGTGGCATGAGGCCACAACCACTGCCGCAGAGGGGACGACATCAGAAATTGCAGTACACACCCAGGGTGTGGAAGTTTGAAAAAGTTCCTACTAAGACGACCCTCAACCTCAAGTCTTTGGTGACCGGCATTGGGGTTACACAGCCTGAGGGCAACATAACTGTGCCCATTACTGAGCATATGGAGAAAGACCCAGATCTGGGGGTCATCTGGGGGAACCATCCAGCAGCTGGTCATGACATACGGGAGCAGTCGAAAGAGCTGGTGGCGCCATGGAATGCGAGTGTATCGACCTAGCTCTTCTTCATGTTGCTGCTAAGCTGCTCTTGGTCTTGCTGAATGGTGCTGGCTTGGCTGCAGCACATAAAAAATGTCTGGGGTGAACACAGCGTCCGGACCAGCTTCACCATGGTTCCCCCCCAAACCTCAATGGAAGGTGGAACAGAAGGTTGAATAAGGGAGAGCACCCAATAAAAAATCCCACTTAAATACAGGTCACACCTGTAATGACCATAATTGATATTCACCCAGCGCTGTGTAGAGAACTTGATTGAGTAGACATACACTCAAACTTGAGTTATATCCTTTGCATATTGATGAGGCTAAAGCCATGACTGCAGTTGAGAAAACCATGCACACATACTTGAATGATTGAGTATGCTTGCCACTAGTTGAGACACATTGCTTTGGATTCGATAGCCATCTCTGCATTTGTGTTGCCCTATGCTGCTGATGCAGCTGAAATTGAATATTAATGTATCACCTTCTGTGTAGCATGTCAAAGTGCAAGCATGCAGGCGTACAGTTGCCATTGTGGCTGAAAACATTTGGAGTGTGCGGAAGACAACATACCTGCACATGTCTTGTTTGGATATAACAGACTTCCCTCAGCCACTATGGCATGGTTTTGGGAGATACTTTGGAGCACAGACTCGCTGAGCTGACTGTGTTAGTATAAGTAAGAAACATTAGCAGATTTAGATTGCGTGCTCATCACTTGAGAGTGGAGTCTGGTAAATGGCTTGGGGGCTCAAGTATCTGTGATAAGTGTGAGTGTGGGGAAGTCCAGGATGAAAAACATGTGCTTTTCTTTTGCAAATGTACTGAGGTGCGTGAGCTACGCATGAGATACAAGGACCTTTTTGAGGAGATGTTTAAGACTTTGCGTGTGTTTGCTCCGCCCTCAAACGCTGACTTTATTCCATTCTTGGCTTGCCATCATACTATCACTGATTCTGAGATCAATGCTTTCCTAAACCAAGACTCATACAGACTTCTTAGATTAGTGTCAGACTTGGTCTCAATTTTTGATACTGGTTGAGCTTGTTTCACCAGCTGCCATCAGCCAGAGTCTCGGGCTGTAGGCCACCATTGTAAACCCTTGTTAGTATAAGTTGATTGAGGACCACACTTGCTTGCTTTGCTTATTGATACCAACACCTTGATATTTGCTTTGAGTTGCTTACACCATCAGACTTGCCTTGAGAAGGAGATACTTGCTGGAAAGACATTGATACTTTGTTGGTCCCCTTTTGCTTTGCTACTTGATATTAAGATAGTTGAGACATACTTTGATAACTAGTTGCTGAGACAATAAGGCTATCCTTGGACAAGTGAGTGTTTGGATATATATTCTGCCTCTTTGTTGTGTGATTGCTATTGCTGGAGAACACTTTGAGTCACTGACCTCTTTGAGCCTGTGAACACCACACATTTGTATGATGTTACAGATCTGCATCTCGCTTGAAGAATTGTTTTCAAGTGTCTGGACATTAAGTTCCGAGAATGAACATGTGGTTGAGATTGATCTGTCGTAGATTTGGTTCCGAGACCTGACTATAAATTGCTGTACATTATTTGTTCTATTTGCCTTAGTATTAGCCTTGGCTCTTGGCTTTTGCCCTGGCCCTGGTGGTGAGTGTTGCTGCCACTTGTTGTAAATACTTGTAACACCTTGACGCTCTCTGTCTCTGCCATGCTCCGCCTCTCATGAGTACAAAAGGGCTAAGGTTAATCGTCAGCCATCCGTGAGTGCAAACCAACCTGGATTACAAGAACTACTGACGTGAGGCCAGCTTGCGCCATTCAGCAGCCTTCTGGTCTTCACAAAATTGGTTGTTACAACACCTCACACACTAGGTTGTCCATAGCCTCTGTGTCCTTTCCTGCGTAAGTTTCCTGCAACATGCCATGTCCATGATGGACAGGCTAGCAGTCAGTTGCTTATGTAAATTGTAATTGTAAACCTTGTAAATTATGGTGAAGCAGTCAGTCATTTCGACTGTAGGCCTTCTGTTCCTGTAACCTGTTACTGAGCCCGTAACCATTTCCGCAGCACAGCAGGCAGGTAAAGCTGTGTAACCCTCTCCTTTGCTTTCAAGCTTGTCATGAGCCCATTTCCGGCGCCAGATCATCATGAAAGCAATAAGCTTCTGTGGATATCTGCCACACTTCCTCAAGTCTGAAGTGTCTCAGCTTCTCTCCCTGAATTGCCTGAGAACAGGTCATGGCCAAGAGCTGTGCAAGCTGTGCGAATGCGGAAAATGCGTCTTTACACAACTAGAAGATAGGACTCAGGTAGCCAGACATCCGCCTGTTGACGAACTTAAACTTGCATATACACGAGCCTCATAAAATAATTACACTGTCCAGACCACGCAGGTCAGGTACACTGAAAGGAATGAAACGCGCCAGCCAAACAAACGTTGTTTAAAAAAATGAAGGGGAACAGCATAACACATCAGGACATAGATAAGTACAGGAAGGAAAATCATGATTTTCCTGAGCAGCCCTGATGCATTTTGCACTTTCCAAAAGGAAGAGAGCAAGCTGAATGACACACAGGTACAAGTTACCTTGGCAGTAAAATCACTTCCTCATGGTAGGCAAGAATTTGCTTTTCAAACCTGTAGCTTGAGGGTAGCGGAAGGGGGGAGAGTGCTGCGAGGTGGGAGGCTCAGCAGTCGTGATGTGGCGGCAAGGGCCATCTGGCTACTAAGAGCTGTTCACTGGCAAGGACCTTGCTGCAATGAAGATCACCACACGCATGCCATTGCATGGAGTCATCACCCAACAATGTTGCCAGACCAGCCTACCTACTTTCTGCTCTATCCAGTGTGGCTGGCAAGAGACCAGCAGGCTGCGCAGTCACACAATCCTGGCTGCAGGCCAAACCCCATGTAAACTAGACTGCTCCATCCAGATTCCCGGTTTCTTGAACAATGAAGTCCCCCCCCCCCCTCCCATGTCGATATCCCTCAAACATCTAGACACCTACATCGTCAGACCTGCCCAATGGTAGCCTCTAAGCGGAACAAGCACGCTCCCCCACCGATGGATATCAAGGGTATCTCATTGTCTCTACATTACTTGACCAAAATAACAAATCATGCGAGTACCCGACCCTCCGCACCCGCCTCTGACTGATGTGGACCTCAAAACATGGCATGCACCTCCGAGAGACGTGCACCCGAGGGGCCAGGCCATCAATCCCAAGCCTGCCCACACCTCCACACTCACATACAGACCTCCACAGCACATTCTTCAGCACACAGCTCAGATCCATGTCGTCCACAGCACACTCTTCATCCATGTCTGCATTGCTCAGATCCACGTCGTCCACAGCACACTGCTCATCCATGTCTGCATTGCTCAAGTCCATGTCCTCCACAGCACACTGCTCATCCATGCCTGCATTGCTCAGATCCAATCCTCCACAGCACACTCTTCATCCATGTCGGCACAGGTCTCTTGGCCTGCCTTGCTCATGTCCATGCGTTTGGCAGCAATGATGGCATCGCCCACACCGCCCAGACTGCAAGCACGCACACGAAGAGACCAAGGGTGAGCACGGTCAATGATGCAACACAGATCATGCGTTTGGCAGCAATGATGGCATCGCCCACACCGCCCAGACTGCAAGCACGCACACGAAGAGACCAAGGGTGAGCACGGTCAATGATGCAACACAGATCATGCGTTTGGCAGCAATGATGGCATCGCCCACGCCGCCCAGACTGCAAGCACGCACACGAAGAGACCAAGGGTGAGCACGGTCAATGATGCAACACAGATCATGCGTTTGGCAGCAATGATGGCATCGCCCATGCCGCCCAGACTGCAAGCACGCACACGAAGAGACCAAGGGTGAGCACGGTCAATGATGCAACACAGATTATGCGCTTGACAGCGATGATGGCATCGCCCACACCGCCCAGGCTGCAAGCATGCACACGTGGGGACCAACAACAAAAGCACAAGCACTTGCATTTATTGGCACGATTTCAGGCTTGCACGACGAGACACGCCTTGCATTTATTGGCACGATTCCAGGCTTGCACGACGAGACACGCCTTGCATTTATTGGCACAATTTCAGGCTTGCACGACGAGACAAGAGTGACAATGTCAGATGAGCGACTGTATCCTGTTTTTGGACCTGCGCCCTTCAGCACCTTACACGAGTAAAAAAGGAGGTGTGGCCACAGGCAATCAACAAAACGGAAAAACAATTTCAATTCAATAACAGCAAGCCCCTGGCCCCGTCTATCTGGCACGCCTTGCTCTCTACAAGCATGCAAGGCTTGGCGTGCTCTGTAAGCGGCTGGTGCAATGTCAATGCGTGCTACCTCCCCGATGTCCTGCCCAGGCGGAAAGAATCCATGTGATAATGCCTAGAGAAGGGGCCTGCAAAGGACACACACAATTTCACCCCCCCCCCCCTTCAGCTTCATACTGGGCCAGAGTCCAAGCCCTGCTACCTGCACGCATTAGCCGAGCAGTTGCACGTTCAAACTCACAGCTGTTACAGTGCACCCGTGAACCTGATGGGTTCCCCTCGTCGCTAAAGCCTTGCAGTCATGGGCTTCGACTGACAGCTTCTACCAATGAACCTGTGAAGCTCTTAAGAGTCCCCCAATGCGCTGCAACTTAGCAGTCTTGCACATTCTGACTGGCCACTTTCACCATTGAACCTGTCAGGGTCCCCCTGACGCTCACCTCAAGCGGTTGGCAGACAGGAAGTTGTACAACAGGTCCACCAGGGCAGCAAAGAAGGGAAGCTCAGTGATCTTCACGACCCAGCCCAGGCCGACTTCATTGAACAGGGCTTTCAGGGCCTCCGTGCCAGTCAGCACCTGCACATGCACTCACAAAGTCGATGGAATCTAAGAATCTTCATGACCCAGCCCAGGCCGACCTCATTGAACAGGGCCTTCAGGGCCTCCGTGCCAGTCAGCTCCTCCGCATGCACTCGCTAAGTCAATAGAATTTAAAAACCTACATGACCCAGCCCAGGCCAACCTGCAGAGCATCCAGAGCATCAGTAACAGGCGGCACTCGCATCATACATTCTTGATGGATGTTACACGGAACATAATTGGTGGATGCCTTTTAGACCTCCACAACCCAGCCCACGCCGGCTTCATTTAATAGGGCCTCTGTGCCAGTCAGCAACTGCGTGCATCAGCAGCTGGTGGTTGTCATGCAGGGCATGTGCTGGTGTGTCGTCTGTGTATTAATAGTGATCGGCCTTGCATTGCCTTTGTGCTACTCAGCTGCTACCATGCACAGCATCAGTGCACTTGCAATACTCACGACAAGTATGACATGTAGCTGCACATACTCACAGCCAAACAGAGCCACCAGGGCCTCCATCCTTGAGTTAGTAGCTGCACAGTCAAAGAGCAAGCTACAGGGTCTGATTCAGGTGTTCCATGACAATGTGAATTAGTGAGGGCTTAGGGTTTAATCCCCTTGAAAGAACATCCTGCGCTCAGCCTGTAAATATTGTAGTCATGCCTTGCAGCCACACAGCCATGCCTGCTAAAGCAGCTATCTTTGCAGTTGGCCTTTCCAGCCAGCCATTGCAGCCAAGCCTGACAGCGAGCCTTAATAGCCAGATGCTTTTTTTACTGCCGGCTCTTTCTCCCTGGCAACACTTGCAAAGCCTGCAACTGCAGCCTGGCATTTCAGGCAGCACAGCCTCACATCAACCCACAACACAGACTTGTCATCACACAGTTAAGCGACCCTTGCAGGCAGGTACTGCTATGTAATCCTTTCCTTTCCTGTCCTGTCCTAACACTCAGAACTTGGACAGCAGGGCGGTTGAAGGGCGCTCACAACACACCCTTTTACCTCTTGTCATCCTTGTAAGAAATCTCTGTACAGACGTGATGGCCATGCAGCACGATGTTGCAGGGAACAAGGCAACTAGAACTACTGGTAGAAGACCACAAACAGTTATCAGTCGGATGGAGTTGTGTGCGCACCTCTCCTGAAGAGCGAATAGCATGGATGGTCTCCATGGCATCATCGTACGTGATACCCATGTGCCTTTTGGGGTTATAGTTGTCCTCCGCGATATTTACGAAGCAGACACGGTTGCGGCCACCATCCTGCAGGTAGAAAAGCATAGCCACCTAGAATTAGCGCAATGCAAGAAAATGAGAGCTCCTCAGCGACGATGATGGAGCAGATGCGGTTGCAGCCACCATCATGCAGGTAAACAAGTGTAGCCACCCAGAATGAGCACAACGCGAGGAAGCATGTACTCCTCAGCAGCATCTGATGAGGGCATTAGCCCAAGAGGATGCTGCAGTCCAATGAAAAAGAGCATCCTCAGCAGCATCTGATGAGGGCATTAGCCCAAGAGGATGCTGCAGTCCAATGAAAAAGAGCATCCTCAGAATCTGCTGAGGGCATTAGCCCAAGAGGATGCTGCAGTCCTGCACTGCCACACAGATTGTCTTTCACTGCCTACTCAGCTGCATCTTATTTTCTTCTTCTTTTTTTTGACGGGTGCCTGCCTCGGGCTCTTGACAAGATCGCCTGAGCACAAAAGCCAAGGGCTTCATCACAAGGAACCAACCATGACCACCACCCACAAGCAAACACACACACCCTCCCACGTACCTGACGCTCCAGCACTTTCTTCAGAGAATTGCACATGGCGCAGTCGCCATCGTACAGGTACTTGACGTTCCAAGTGATCTTCTTTTTCTTCTTTTTCTCCTCCTCATAGGGACCTTGCAGTGCTGCCTGCATTCCAAGAAGGTATAATAGACAAGAGGTGAGACTGGTGGACCTCAGGTAGAGGATGGAGAGTGCATGCTTAGGAAAGGGATGGAAAGCTGCGAGCGGACGGGGAAGGATGCCCGAAAAAACTCCAGGTATAGGTGGGGCAAATGAATTCACTAATATCCTTAACCAACAACAACAAATGGCTACCTCCTCTCTTATTTGTACGTCCCCAAGCACCTCCCCTGCATCAGGATGTGTGCAGGGAGCCCATGCAACCTCAGGAGGAACAAGCATGAAGCCTGCTCCCTGACAGCTGGCGCACAGCTTGGAGCCAACAGGAAGCAAGCTCGTATGAGCCCCTATGCCATGCTGGTCGGTCTTTGCTGCCTAGAGTTGCGTTAAGATCGTCAAGGGTCAAGATGTCAACCCGTGCCGTTCCGCAGGCGCCAGCACACTCCAGCTGGCCCCTCAGATGTTTGAGCTCAAGGCAGGCAGTGTGAGTGGAGTGTGAGTGGCCAGCACACTCCAGCTGGCCCTTCAGATGTTTGAGCTCAAGGCAGGCAGTGCGAGTGGAGTGTGAGTGACCAGCGCACTCCAGCTGGCCCCTCAGATGTTTGAGCTCAAGGCAGGCAGCTCTTGGCACACACACGCGCTGCTGGATGGAGGGGCATTGTGATCGAGCCTGGTGGCTCTCGGTGCGGGAGAGCTCCTGACTGGTAGGAAATGGAAAGACGCTGGCTTATCGAGCACCTACCAGCTCCTTGTTCATGAACTCCTCATACTGGTCCTCGAACAGGGGCTTGAAGATGTCCGAGCGGGCCACGATCCTGAATGCCAACAACATTGAGCACATGTACTGAATGTTTAAAGCATCACAAAATTTGCTGCATCATGAGATTGAACGTTTGCAGCATTTCAGGGTCACTAGATCCTACACACTAGGGAAGTTCAGGGCCCCCTCATGCATGTCCGGTTTGCCCGGAGCTGCGCCAGCATAACGTCTGGGGAGGATGGGAATCGAACCCTGGACCTCCAGGTTTCAGGCAAAAATCCGATAGATTTCATCGTTTTTTTTCCGGTTTGCCCGGACGCACTTTCAATGTGTTTCCGGTTTCATCCGCCAAAACTCGTAATGTTTCCGGGCCCTGGACGGCGTGAGCATCCCTGCAACAAACAGAAGTTGCAGGGCAGATGACTGGTGCACAGCGACCTGCGGTGACCTTCTCAGGCCTCCCCAGAATCCCAGAGGGGGGGGCTATCTGAGGCCCGAAACCAGGTGTCTTTTGCAGGTGTTTGATGGTGCTCCTTTGCATATGGTCTCCGTAACCGGGAGTCCTGTCCTCTCTTAGCACAGCCGGCAAGACCTTGCTTTTAGCACCACCTTGGCACTGCCTGCATGACCTTGCTTTCAGTCAGGTCAGCAATGTGGGTTTCTTGCGCTTCGTTGAGTTCGTGCCCCATTGAAAGCAGCCAATTTCGAGTATGCAGGACCTTTAGCGGGACATATCTGAGCAACCCTGCATGCTCAGTTTGTGCCAGGGGGTGCCCAGGCTGTGAGGCCTGAAAGCGGGCAATATCCCTGCCAAAATGGGGTCCTCAGTAAGGCGCCCCCTGGCTTGCCTCACCAGCAGCAAGGGTTGGGCTCTTCATCAAGAGCATATTGGGGGGGTCCGGGGGGGGGGGGAGGGGGGCCAGAAAGTAGCCCAATTTTGGCAGGAAACACTCAAACCTATGGGACAGGAGCAGGGTGCACGGTTTGGGAAGCCGACTTTTGCGACCAGTTCAATAACTTACATGCTTTAAAACCATCCAGTTTTCCCCCCAAAGCACAGCAGAACCTGGGCCTTCCTGGTGGTAAGAACTAGATGATAAATAAAATGTGTGTGTCGCTTCAAAAGCTGCGGGTGGCAGATAGTGAGGGCGTGCAGTGACAGTCGAGTCCATTGCCTTGACAGTTCCCAGCTTTGACCGGGCCCTAGGAACAGTGCTGCTATGGAATCACACTGCTGAAACACGCACACCCATGCCTGGGCGCCCCCAAGTTTGGAGGCAGGGCCTTCCTGAGTACCGACATACCAAACAAGACCTCATACTCAGATTGTGGCCAGATGCTGCGCTTGTCTGGTTTCCAGTTATGCACCAGTTTTGCCTGGCAGATGCGCTTGCGCTCGAAGTATTGTTTTGGGGCCAATTTGTACCCCCTGTTTTACACTCCAGTGCATCAGGCTCGACTTGGCTCAAAAGCTGCCAGGGGGCCAAAATATGGGCCAAGTTCAAGTCAGAACGTGCATTTTGGCACCCATCTCACAAGGACTGGCAAATATTCGGCCACATATGCCTCATACAGTGCCCCTGGCTCACCTACAACGCCTCACCCTCACCCTTTTCTAAAGCAGAATTGCCATACGCATCACTCCTTACTCCTCTGCATACTCGGTTTGTTTGACTTCTTGCGGGGCAAGAACTCCTCATTTTTTGACATGGCTGGGCTGACTTTCAGTACGCACTTTGCACTGACTGCATGACCTTGCTCTTCCTGCATTGGCCTTGCCAAAGCAGCAGCCTGGGCGCCCTTCTTACCGCCTTAGTACATGAAATTTGCCAGGTAGCTTGCCAGGTAGTGTATTACATACAGTTGCACAGTGATCTTGCTGAAGCAGCAGTTTGAACACCCCGCGCCTGATTGCAAACGTCCGACGTGTGCAAGCTAATGCGCATTCACGCCCTCCAAACCAAATCCTAGGCAGCTAGCTGGGTGCCGCAAGTGCCACAATGCAGCATGTTAACACAACTCTCTTATCACAAGCAACTGAGTCATCCTCAAGGCAAGCCCATGGACAGAAGGCAGTCCCGTTGCAGTCAATCAGTGTCTTGGGGCACCATGCATGGAGCACGGGAGCTCGAAGGGCACTTCCAGCTGACACTAGCAAAAGCAGTGCAAGGTCCCGCACAGCCCTGGTGGATTCACCAATCGGTAGAGAACAATTCCTGTTGCGGCATTGTGTCATCGGTGCAGCAGTGTGTCCAACATTGATTTACGATGCTGACGAGGGCGCCGGGCTGAATTTGGAGCAGCAGGGGTACACATGCCTGGAATCCTTTTTGCATACACATGCTTTGCAGGCATGCACACAAACACTGGCGTTGTACTTGCCCCGTGCATGTCAACATCCACCAGCAGCAGTCCCTCCTTGCCCAGACTCCACTCACCCTACGGGCTGCCCCTCTGCATCCACGATAGGCAGCCGCCTGATCTTGTTCTCCAGCATGACGTCTGCTGCCTCTTGCACGGAGGCTGTGACGGGAACAGTGATGGCTGGGGAGGTCATGTGCTTGGACACGCGCGACTTCAAGCTGCCGCCTGCCTTTTTCTGCTTGATGATGTCCTGCAGGAGAGAGCAGAGGCATGCACAGTAAGTTTCAGGTGTGTTCAAATGTGTTGCGTGCCTGCCCGTGCAAGTGTGTGTGTGTGTGTGTGCAAGCACGTGTGTGAGTCCATGTATTTGGACGCATATCCTTGCAGGCATGCACTTGAATGCACACACGTACATGCGTGCACATAATAAAGGATATTAGCAAGCATGCATTGACACCACTTCCACACACGTATAGATTGAGATAGCACAAACCGCCACCATAGAAAAGCTGGCAGAGCTGCTGACATACTAGCATGGATACCATAGAACTACAGGCAGACTACTGAACATTGGATCTCTCCAGCATGATCCATTTCCCAGGCTCACAACAAGCATGCTCATGGGATGAGGCTTATGCTTTGTTCTGTTCACTTGCTGCAGTTTGCAACTTCTCAAAGCCTTCCACGGTATAACAGCCTAACTGTCAACACATTGGTGTCTCATGGGTAACTCTGGAACTTGCAGGGATGCACGACTTGCAAGGGAGTAGGCTGCTCACCTTTCTGCTGATAACACCAACCAGGCGGCCAGCATCGTTGATCACTGGCATGCCTGTGACTTGCGTCAAGCTGGGAATGATGGCTTCCAATGTGTCCCCAGGAGAGCAAGTGAGGACACCTCTGTCATTGGTGCGCATAATTTCCGCCACACCACCTGCATGTACGTGCACACAGCGCGCTCAACACATGCTTTGCAAGGAAGCTGCAGGATGACTTCACAAGGACACGCATGTGTAAGCAGGGCAATGCTTTCCATCGTGAAAATTGGGAAGTAAGATGGTACAGGCCTGTGGGACAGGAGTGACACAGGCAATTCATGCACAGAGCGCAAGAGGAAAAAGGGAGAAGGCGCGTGTGCCTGAGCTCGCCACACACTGAGTACAAGGAACTCACCAAACTTGCAGTCAAGGTTTCTGTTCCACAAGAAGTCATAGTCCATGGAAGCAGTGATGCTCTTGTCCCAGCGGGGTACTCCATTGCTGTCAGCACCGTTGCTGTCTGTGGAGGATGCTGGGGACTCTTCCACTGAGCTGCTTTCAGGCAGGGGCGGGTCAGGGAGGCGCTCTGTAGACTCCTTTGACGACACTGCCACCAGCACACGCTCCCCTCTCCTGCCTGGCGACATACGTCGTCGTGGAGTGTAGAGGGTGGAGGGCTCCGCAAGAAGAGGCTGCCAGGCGTGCACTGCTCCTCTTCCTCCTCCAGACCTCATACGGAATTGGCTCACTGCCGGGACTCTGGAGCTGCAGCTGGCAAACTTTGAGGACTGAACTCTGGAGCTCATGTTGGGCGCCCCGAGGGACTGCATCCGTGTGCTCGATAGCAAGTGCGAATGAGACTTTGAGTTTAAAGAGGGTTGCAAAAGGAACGGATCGTTCGGCCTGATTCGGGCAAAATCTGGATTTGGGTAATAATGAAATTGAGTATGGGGGGGAGGAGGGGTTACCTCCTGAGCAAACCAATGCGCAATGTGCTTGGCTCCTTTTGAGGGACAACAACAAACTTAATTTAAGTGCACGTTAATTAAACACATGGATTCCGCTGAGTATGCCAGGAGAGTTGCCGAGCTAGAAGAGCAGGCAGGTCGACAGACAGCCGTCTGCAGGGTGTTGTTTTCAAGCACAGGATAAGTTGATTTCCTTCGCAAAGACGGGACACGTATTCTGCGCGCACACACACATTTTCACACACACACACACACACACACACACACACACACACACACACACACACACACACACACACACACACACACACACACACACACACACACACACACACACACACGCACGCACGCACGCACGCACGCACGCACGCACGCGCGCACACACACACACACACACGCACGCACACACGCACACGTACACACACGCACACACACATGTTCACACACACACACACATGCACACACATTCACACACACGCGCGCACACACACGCACGCACATACACACATGAACACACATGCACGCATGCACGCACGCATATGCGCACACACACACACACGCACACACACACACATTCACACACACACATGGACACAAACACACACACACACACACACACACAAACACACACACATGAACACACATGCACGCATGCACGCACGCATATGCGCACATACACACACACGCAAAAAAGCATAGAGCGCCCGGATGTCTCCACTTATCTGCTACCAGAGCACAATTTGTGAACCCGTGTTTTTGTGGGAACTGATTGGTCAAAGTGCCCCAGGTGCCCATGCACAGAGGCCTTCCAAGAACCATTTTCCTTGAAGTCACTGGCTGCAAAGTTTCCTGTATTTTAAAGGAGAAATGCATCCCTTGCCCTTTCACACATACTCCCATTCTTCAAGCCTAATTCCCCATCCACCTGAGATGTCTAATCATTAATTATTCCCATTATTGTGGTTGCAACCATGTCGTCATAAAGAGGGCTATCCAGAAGTAGTTAACAATCTTCACCGAAAGCCATGTGTATTGCCACGACGAGACGCTTGTAATGTCTCTTCAGGCACGCTCAAAACCACACTCACAGATCCATACATCCTTGCTGAGACCGTTATGACTGTGATCTTATAAGGCGAGGGTTGCAACGTCAAGCTCTATTTATGCATGTGCCTTCAGTTGGAGCAGCTGCAAAGGAAGCTAGAGGTGTACCACTGCTCAGGTATGAAAATCACTCGCTTTTCTGTTGCCACTGGACTAAATTGTGCATTGTTTGCAAGCAAAGATCCTCAGAAAGATGGCAAGCATGCTAAAAAGTCCATGGCGCAAGCTGGCATAAGGGTGTCTTTCCATCACATTTAAGCAGCGCGTGGACAGGAGAGGACTAAATCATCTGATCCTATCAGTCTTTGCATAGTTAGGAGGATCTATGCCTTCCAGGTTGCACATATATTTTGAGCAAAAGAAAGGTCTCGAACCCATCAGCACATTGAGAGTTCACAATTTAAGGATGCTTCAGCACTCACAGATAAGAGCCCTGCCTGTATTGTCTCCTCTTGCCGATTCCACAGATCAAAACCTAAAGGTAGTGGCAACGGAACTGGGAGGGCCTGTTCTGTGCGTTGTGAAGCAGTATGTTGCAGCATAGCTTGCATGGCTGTGTGCCAAGAAATCATTTTCCTGATTTCATAGTCCCTGCCCACCATGACTGCAGATGTAAACGCCATCCGGCGAGCCTACAAATCTTTGGCACAGCATATTCATGTGGGTCTTGCTAGGTTTACACAAAAAAATAAATAAGCCAAAATGCATGACAATTAGGCTTGGGTTGTGTTGGCCCAGCTCGACGCTGAGGTTCAGCTGCAAATAGGCCTGAGATCCAAGGACATGCATGCTGGTAAGGCGATGCTTGAAATGGCGCACATGTGCATGATGTGGTGTGGTTGAACCGTAATATGTGTGTTTGTGTGTGTGCGTGTGCCTGCTTATGTGTCGGAAGAGGACATGCACAAACAAATGTCATTCGGTTCATTTTGCTTGAGAGGCACATGAAGCATCAGGCACTTTTTTTTGCAACACAAGGTCTTGCCTTTCATGCATGTTTTAATTGTCCTCCCTTTTTCAGGCCTTAGACATTGAGAGCAGGCACATCCCCACCTTGCTGCGAGAGATAGAGACCACCGTCTTGTCTCCTCAAATAGTTGCACAGGAGGTGAGTTGTTTGAACAGTCACAGCAGCAGCAAATGCCAGTCAGCCAGCCATGGCGCTGCTCGAATTTAACACTTATCTCATATGAGAGCAAATGAATTGGGTTAGGGAGAAGATTTCACGAGGAGGCAAGAAAATTTATAGCATGCTCATGTCGTGTCCTTGCAAGGCCTGCTTTGACTCTAGCCAAATTTGATAGGGCAGTTCTGCGACTTAACCTATAAAATTTGCCCTGATTGTCTCAGAAAAGAGTCATATAATTGTTCATGGCAGCAACCACTTTGTCATTCCAGGGACGAGGGCAGGAAAAAGTTCTTTTTGGTAGGCGTTTGAAAAGTTTGGGCTGGATCCCCTGAGCCACCCATCAACCCCAACAGTCCCTTCCAGTGTCTCTGCCCACAAAGGCGCACCAATGTGTTCTTTTTTTCAAAACCCCTCACCCACCTGCATACAGACTGCACTAAAAAAGGGATTTGCAGCTGAGTTGCTGGGCAAAAACTGAGTTGCGGACGCACATGTCCTGCCAGGCGCTCACAACTGGCTTGCAAGTCCACGAACTGCCAAGCTAACTCCACCACAAAATAATACACCTTACATTATCACTTTCCTATGAGGTTGGATTAATTTGCTGCACCTCTGCCTCCACACATTCTGCGCCCCACACTCGTGCGCATGTGGAACTGACTAGTCAACGATCATGCAGAGGCTCCTTCTTCAATCCATTTTGGACCAAATGGGTGTTAATTGACAGGGCTCGAGCCAATGGACCTGATGGCAAACCTAAGTTCATACAAAATGGCTCAAACATTTTTGTTTTGAGAGGGGTCCCTGAAAGTCAGAATCTCCTCAACCCAACCCCCGCCCCCCCACCTCCTCTGCTTGGGCCCCATAACCATGCCGATTGATAGCTCTCAAGCTCAGCCATTTAAAATGTAATTTTTATATGGATGGATATGCGCTGTCCAAATATTATAGGAACGTTTCCCCCCGCAGGTACTCTTTGTAATATGCTTTGCAAAAAAAGCAGGGGAATTCCCCACATGGTATGGGTCGCTTTTTGTTGAGTTATGGGTGCAATGCTCTGCTTATTCATCTTTAACACTTGGCCACTTGGCTTGTTATCAAGATTGAGATCATGGCACTCCTGTGCATCTCACTGGCTTGGCCCCCTTGCATCCCAGATTGCAGTTGCGGCAGTTGTGGCAGGATCTGTCTGGGCAACTGATCGAGGACTGGGTGCGCTTCGAATCCCACGGCATCGATTGTTAAGCCAAGTGGCTTTGGCAGCAGGCGTGGGCTTGTTGGGCTGGCACCTGGGCACAAGCTTAAGCCGGCATCTCTGGTCGGTTTTCAAGAAGAACAGGCGTGTGAAGGGGCAGCTATTGGATGACTGGACGGTGAGTGTGTTTCGGCTTTTTCTTCCACACGCCAAAGAGTATGGCTAGTCGCTACTGCAAAGAAACTGTCCGGGAATGGAGGCTTCTGAAACGACAGCTTCCAGAAATGGAGACCATGCCTTCCATTGAGTGTGTAGTGCTCTGCAGGGTCTTAACTTATGCTTGCAATTTTGAACTCCTCTAACTGTGTGCCGAGCACTGATACCAAGATGCATTGGAAACTTTTGCTTCCATTAGCATGATCTTTAATTTTGGGTTCAGTGCCCAATGCCAATCTATTCCAGATCACAGTTTGGCAGAAAAAGTGAGCAAACCACAGAACTCGAACTTCAAAATTGAGCTTTTTCATGATAAAAACAGTTTTTCTCTGTACATAAATGAACTAGATCCCAGGGAGTGCCCTGAGTGAGGGCAAGAGGTCTGGGCTCTAAGTTCCACCTACACCTCCAGGTGTTCTTACTTACCCTGGCCCAGCCATACCACTGATCAACCCCATTGCTTTGCAATGGTGTCTGCTATACCACTGCTACACTTCTGGCAGAATTGGACTCATCCAGCCCCCCCCAAAAAAATATGAGCTTTGCAACCATGCATCAACCACACAACCAAGAATTAATTACTATCATTTTATGTTTGCAAGCATTCAGAGATTTTCAAGATTGGTCGGGTAAAGTCTCTCTTCTTAATTGTTTTTCTACTTGTGTTGTATGATTGTTTTTATAGATGTGTACATCTTTTAAGGACGTGATCAATTCTAACGGCTTTAGATAACACAATTTTCCCACGATATATGTTGAAACACAGTAACTCATTATATTGAAGTCCTAGAAATGCATCACTTGATCGTCAATAAACATGACATTTTAAACCTAATTATTTTCCTATGTTTTCTACAGTAAATTGAATTACAATACCTTGGCAAGGAGGAAGCACACATTGTTCAACTATTGAAGGATTACATGTTGTCATGTATGCAAAAAAAAACAAAAAATTAAATCCCTGGCACCATCTCATAGGAGTGTTTGCTGAGGGCTGGATAGGAGGGCAGGTGGTGGTATGAAAAAATGTACGCTGGACCTAATATGAACACATACCCGGCAAGCGCATTGACAGAAGAGGCAGTCCTCCTGTCTAACTTGCTAGCCTCCTCTTGAGATAGACCAGACCCAATCACCGTAATTACAAAATGCAGCTTCAGAGTTAAGGAGGTGCACCAGACCTTTCTCTCTATATGATTTGGATAGCAGCATAGCTGCACGGCGTGCGTACAAACCTTAATGTACACGTCCTTACCTAACTCTACCAGTGCTCCTACCTGAGCTGGAGGAAAGGAGCAACTGGGTTAGAGAGGTTGCTAGGGAGGTCGTATAGAGATGTCAATGACCACCAAGGTTATTGAGAAAGAGCCCATGTTACACTTTCAGGTTATGGTGTAATCAAATTTCAATGTGTTCTTGTTTATTGATATTGAAAACATGAATTTGTTGTCAATATCAATAATTTCCATTATTCTCAGTATTTTGATTATCAATATTTTCATGGTAGAAATTAAAACTTTCAATGATTAAAACATTAAGTACCAAAAGCAGGTGCCAACCAAACATTGAGTACTGACTGCTCAAGGTAAGGAGGACGAGCGCTGCCAAATTCAGGGCGTAAACTTTATATTCTGTGCCCTTTGAAGCTGGCAGCTTACTATCCAGTTGCGAAAAAAGGGTGAAGGAGGGTCACTCAAAATGGCAGAACCTTTGCCAAAGGGGCTAACTTGCCTCTTTGGGCCTCTTTGATGGAACATGTGAATCTCTATACCCACGCTTATAAGTACGCATCCAGCAACCTCAGCTTCCCAGTCTCCTCTGGTTTCAATCTTTGAAGCATACACAAACCAACTGACACAGTGCTACCTGTTGCATTTTCTTCCATCACAGAAGCCCATGACTGTTTGCAACATGCCCATGTTACAGCATGAGAAGCTGGACTGCTGCATTGCAGGCTATCCAGCGGAGGATTGACATCATGTCACAGCTGACATGCCCCCCAGATGCGAGGCCTCGCCAGGGCTCATAGCATACTCCCCTTTTCTGTACGCTTACTCGTTAAGAAGTGCCTCAACTGTAGGCGGCCAAGTTTCTGTGTGATCTTTGTGCATTTCGCTGCTGCTGGTGCAGTGCTAGGCCAAATATTGCTAAGGAGCGCCCACAGGTTTTCGTTTTTCATAATGAGCTGAACTTTTTCCTAGGGATAATTGTACATCAAAGCACCACTGAAGGTTTCCCTGGAGAGTTTCATTGCTTTGCTGAGCGGCTTGCAGCATGTCATTCATTTGATTCTTAGACCATGGGGCTTATGTCGGTTCACACTCACAACTTTTTCTATGTTCTCCCTTGCATTCAGCATGCTGTATTGGCAAGTTGCCCCTTGAATAAGTAGATTTCCATTCCTTGTGATTTTTCATAAAATAGGTCTTGTTTTAGTCAAAGGAGCTTGAGAACACTTTATTTGCTTGTTTTTCCTGAACGCCTGACAACCTACGCAGAGTGGAAGGTTATATGCAAGCTACTGCCCTTCTAGGGCAGATCCCTTAGATGGGCATCCTGCCTGCATACAAAGGGATCATCATTGCTGGTTTTCAAGAAAGGTAGTATCACACTCCTGTACTTGCCTTGGGCAGCTGGAATCACACCTGGATTGAACAAACAGCTGACCCCTAAACCAACAATGCTGGCCTGGCCTTAGCTTCTATAAGGTTACAGCCCGCTCTGATGTCACTGGCAATGAGGGAACTAATGCTTACGCACAACCTGCAGCTCTAATTGATACCACAGATATATAATAAAAAAACCCAGTAATTCCTTTTGAAATAGTTTTAAGATCACCCCTAAGCAACAAGCAAATCTGCTTAAGGTTACAAGGGAAGGTTGGCCTACAGCCCAAAAATCTGGGTGATCGGCTGCTGGTGAAACATCCTCATCCAGCATCAAAAACTGAAACCAATTCTGACGAAAATTTTGAAATTTGTATGATTGTTGATTTAGAATTGCATGGACTTCAAGACCTCGGTTAAAATGTGAAAGCTTGCAAGAAAGGAGTACAATCAGTGTTTGGAAGCTGGGCAAAGGTATGTAATGGTTTCAAAAGATCAATGAACATGTCCTTGTATTTCCTGCGCAGCTCACACAACTCACGGCAATTGCGATAGAAAAGAATATGTTTCTCGTCCTGGACTTCAGCACATCCACACTTATCACAAATATTTGAACCACCCAACCATTTACAGGACTCAACCTTCAAGCAGTGGGCACGAAGCCTAAACCTACTCACATTCCTCATGACTCCCTTACCCAGATCCTTAAATAAATATGATGGGGTACAGAAGGGTGTGCGTGCTGTTTGATAAAGGTTTTCCACACCAATGATGGTCAGTCACTGCTTTCCTGTTCACCTCGTGGGGACTGAGGGCATCCGCTTCCCTCCAAACCTTCTGCTGTCTGTACCTCAAATCCCCTAAAAAATCCTGCATGGGAATCTTGGAAGCACTCAGTAATTTCTGTTTAAACACCTCCTCATTGCGCATGCCACTAAATGACTTAGACACATGTGCAGACCAACAAGACTCACCCCTATCAGCAAGGTGTAAATATACCTTCAGCACTTGACGTAGTGTCTCACTGTTAGAAACAAGCATATTGTTGAAAAACTTGACAGTAGCCATAAAACAATAAAACTGTAAGGGCTCTTGGCCACACTCTCTCAATACTGGCCAGTTCGTGGCAGTACTCTTCACACCTAGGAACGCCTTAAAGGGCATAATTGCCTTTTTTTGTAATTGGCTTTTGAACTCACTGCCTTCTTGTAAGTACTCTGTACCCCACATTTGGCATGCGTACATCCTAGCCGGAATGCCATACACTTTAGAGAGCCAAATCAGAGCACGTTGCCTACTCCTTAGATCATGTTCATGCACAAACTCCTTAATCCTTTGCTGGGCAGCCATGTAAGGCCGCACAGCATGCTCCTCAGACACCTTTGAATTCATGTGCTTGTCCACAAGCATACCTAAGAATGTATTTAAACTGCTCTTTTCCTGGAAAAGCCACGTCTCCATACATGAAAGTAGGCAGAGAAGGACACGACCTACTATTGAAATGCATGACCTCTGATTTTGAAATCAAGTACATCAAATTTGATGTATTGACAGTCAGTCCATTTCTCTTTGAACATAACACTGGCACAACACACACTTAAAATACGCTATCAGGTACAATCACACATCTGGCTCCGCCAACTTCCGCTTATGTGGCAATATGGATAGCATCATTAATCTTGTCCTCGAATGCTCACACCCAACATGCCAAAGAATATTCATTAACAGACACAACACTGCCTTTTAGTCTTTGCAATGAAGCACTCCGCAAAATTGAATGTGGCTCATTCCTTGTTGCCAAGGACGCTTGCTATAATGAAAAGCTTTAAAAACAGGACATATAAGTACCCAAATTTCACCTCTAGGGATATTCCGGATTAGGTTTTTCCCACTGGTATTGGCACTTGTGCCTGACACTAAAGCCGTCCTAATGCTGTCCTTGTGCCCCCCATCGAAGGGAGAGCAACCCAGCTCGACCCTAAAGTGGCACCTGCTCATGATAGAGGTATCCACCTTGTGGAATCCAAAAACTACCCAGACACTAACCCCTTCCCAGCCTGCAAACAGCAGCTGCCCAAACATGCTGACACCATTTGTAGGCTCCCCACCCGTAGCCTCAGACACTCGGACAGAATTAATAAACCTGCTTACAATCTAAGTTGAGGTGGAGAGCACTGGCTACATTGACGTCATTGCTCCTCCGGTTCAGCTGGGCCTTATCAGAACATAGGAAAAGTTAGCCTCTCGATTGAGTTGCAGTGCACCTGCCTAGTCAAAGATTACAAACACCAGGCACACATTTGATGATTGCACTTGCAGGGTTCTCGTGGTAGGGAGTTACTGGGGGCAAGGCAGTGGAGGCCAGGAGGAGGAGAGTCCAAGCTCTCAGGTGCATTGCTGGCCAACCTCCAGACCTCCCGTTGGCTCCTACCAGGCTAGTAGCTGAGCCTCAGTGGCGAGGCTTTAGCTAGCTTGCTAGTAAGGGGGCCTTTCCTTAATGCATGCAGCCAGACCTGGCTTGCGCGGCCTTTTCTTTTCTTCCACACCAGGCTTCAAATTTGGAGCCTTGATGTATGGAATGACGACATCCAGAAAGGTTTGACGGTGCTGATGAAGTGCAATTTGGTCATACAGATTTTTTCTGTACACCACAAACTTCTCACGGAATCATGTTCCTAACAAATTAAAGAAAGATTGTGTAAAAGTAAAGGAAAAGATAACATAGCTGTACCTACCTATGAGGGCGGCTTAAGCGAAGCTTAGCCTGTGTAAAGCATCTGATTTGTCAACCTTCATGCTGAAAGCATAGCACTGGAGATCAACTGGTGCGCATACCAGACATCTCTGCATCTGCCTACGAGAGCAGCAGAGCGGAAGAACTGAGGCCTAAAGCCCGTGTCTTGCAATCATCACAAGGTTAACAAGATTTGTGACCATCGACAACTTGACAAATAGTGATACACAGTATGAGCTGGTGTAATTACAATCTTCTCTGCTTTCTCTAGTCTTTATCTATTTCTACAAAATTACGCCCTTGCCCCTCACCTTCTCCCGCGCTTCTATCAACTAGCAAATCAGGGCTTCTCATAGCCCTCACTGCTTGCAACAGAGATGAGGAAAAACTTCCAGCTCCATGCTCATATATAGCGCTTGCAAATATTATGGATCGGCATATAGCGCTATAAGTCACATTTTCCAGCACTATGTAGCATTACAGAAAAAAAGGAAAAACTACATAGGCAGAAGGATCCATCTCTCCCTGCATCATTGATATTAAGGAAAAGGAGACACATTGGCTCAGGTTATGGAGCCGTGAGTTCCCTCCACCACAAAGCTGTGAAGTAAAAATACTAATGGGGAACTGGAGGGTTATTGGAAGCACCCGGCTCCATAACCTGGCTCTGAAAAGTATTTTTGTTTTCAATCATTGATATGATAGCACGCCTGGTGGTGATAAGCTTGTACTGTAATGAAAGCAGGCGCGACAACATGGCTTGCCATTGTAGTTCTTCGATAAAGCTTTTGGACCCAGGTGCAGCCATCCAACCCTAGGGCCCCTCCTTTGTTTACTTCGAGCCTCCTGGCACGGGGAATTCTGTATGATCCAGGTTAATATGTACATGTTGAGACGTGCCTCATTCCCTGATCCCTGATCCCTGGCAGGGAATACATGAATTGATGGGAGGACCATTCTTCACTGCCTGTTTCATTTTCCTCTCTGTCCTTATAGCTTTTGCTCCCCTTACATCAAAGTAAAATTGAAAAAAATGGTCCAAGACCTGCCTTCACTTTTAAGTGCTCTTCTTGACTCAGTCAAGTCGACTGAGCACGCTGTATACTGTGCGCGTACACGAGAAAGAGCAGCAGGAGATAAGAAGAATGTTACTCTAGAGATCTCCCTGCTAGTTAGGGGACCTTTCCTTAATGCACGCAGCCAGACCTGGACTGCGTAGTCTTTTCTATTCTTTTCTTTGCTCTCCCTGTATCAAAGAGGAAAAGGAGACACATTGGCTCAAAAGAGTCCCGTCCACTACAAAGCTATAGAAAGGGCATTTTATCCTCCATTAAAGAGGTCAGGAGGAATCCAGACAATTTTTAGTTTGACATTAGAATAAATTTCGATACTTCGCCTGTCTGCTGCTCCCGTCAGGCCCAAGAAAAAAAGTGTGCCTTTGACCCCTTTGAAGAAGTTGTTTCAGTTTTAAATGTGTTATATTAACCTGAAATAGACGAATTTTTAATTGTGTCCCTTTGTCTGACTCGTTGAGGCCAATCTGCTGCCAAAATTTATCAGCATTGCAAGATATTTATTTATTATACTGAAAATTCCTGGAAAATATCAATGCCGCAAAAGAAGGGAGCAAAAAAGAAAAAGAAGCAGGCTGTTGCGCAGCCTGGCAGCCCCTCAAGTGGTCTTTTCTGTCTGAGAGGAGCAGTTCCTCAATTCTGGGAAGTTGCTGGAGGTGAATCTTCCAATACAATTGCCGGGACCCTGGTTGCATGCCCATTCTTAAGGGATGCAAAAAAAAGCATGAGCACTCACGATCCCACTCTCTACAGAATATCCAGATGGTCAAGCCCTCGAGGATGGAGAGTTTTCAATTGCCCTGGTATGTTGTTGTTAGGAACCTTCTTGTGATATCTCATTCCTGCCAATAGAGGGCCAATAGAGAGGCAGCATGAAGCAACACTTGCTTGGTCGTGCTGCGCATGCACAATCAACGTGCTCACAGGTTGTAGAAGGTGTGGAAGTGCTAGTGTATGGGTCCAGAGAGATCTGGAGGAAGCAAGTGGGTGGTCTTCCGAGTGAAAGGGGTGATTGCAACGTGCAATCCTAGTCCTTTTTTAATGTGCAAACATGTCTGTGCAAGCAGTATGTAGTCTGCAATGCTCATGCTTCCTGGCTTGTGCAAATTCTAAATGATGTATTTGACACAAAAATTAACATATTGACAATCCAGTAGCAACCCAGTTTCAATGTTTTTCCTCTACAGGCACCTGCCCCCCTGGAGACCTTCTTCGCTTGGTTTGAAAAGGGGGCTGCCACAGGGGCGGACAATGCACATGTTGCCTTGGTGGGATCTGGAAAGGGCGAGAGAGCATTAATTTACAGGTAGGTTGACAGGTAGATTCCTGGATCCATGTTGGCAAGCACCAGTGTTAGCGAGCAATATGGACCAGTGTTAGCAAGCACGTGTTTGCTTTTTGCTGCACTCTTTCATATCAAGCATGTCTTTATGTGGCCAAATCATTCAGCGAGCTGTCTCTCTTTTTTTGCTTGCGCAGTGTCATCGAGGCGCATTTCCCAGGTCTGGAGGCTGTGTCACAGGGTGTGGGGGAAGACCGTGAGGTGGCTGTTTACATTCGTGGTAAAGCGCCAAAGCCAACTGCTGATGAGAATATACGGGCCCAAGGTAGGAAAAGAAAAGGAAGAAGAATCTACGGTTGCTGTTATGCACATTTGAATCAACACGCCTTGATAGGCCTGAAGACGGCCTACAAGGCTGCCACATGATTTAGCTGACGCCTTGCTTTTGTCGCTCGTATTCAGTGCCCTAGCTGCAAAATCCAAGCCCATGGCGAGGAATCTCTGCTTTCCCACATGCAGGAATCAGGCTCTACAAGTTTGCACGTGAGGCAGGCTTAACACAGCATTCACAGGATGAGATTGTGGAGCGCTTGGCCACTGGCACCCTCACAGGTCCGTTTTGCTTACAGGGTAGTAAATGTGTATTTGTGCCTACATTTTCATTCCGATAAAGTATACTTTGAAAAGTTCCTCAAGTAGGCCATGATGCGCTGGGCCACAGTCATCCCATATGTTTTTGTTGCTTGAACTAAAAGCATGATGTAAGGATAGTATACATGACTGAACTGAGGGGCTGTCGCTGCTTTTGGGTGTTATCGCATTTTGCTTGAAGGGCAGGATGTGTGACAGTGATGATAAGCTGAAGGCTATTAGGTGCCGCTGTTACTGCCTCCATAGGGAACGACAGCATGCAGTCCTGCCAGTTCCCCTTGTGCCAGGGAGGTGTCAGTGGCACCACCCATTCTTGAAAGTGGCAGCGGTCTGCAAGATCTCCTTTCTACAAGATGTCCTGGGTGGAAATGCTGGGCTGACATTAACTGGGATTGTCCTCTTTGAAGCAAGATGGCTGTTCTAATCTAATCTAATCAGGAAACGCTGGGTGGCTGGAGCAGCCCTTACTTACTGCAGCATCCCTTACTTACTGCAGTTCTGATCAACTCCCTGAGCGCAGCCATGTACTTGATCTGGTCTAATTGTTGATCTGTGGAGGCACTTGCATCATGGTTATCATGCCAACCAGGCGCTTAAAATGTTTACAGGTTTACAGGTGAAGCCGTCATGCAGATCTGGGTTTGTCATTCTTGTGCATGAGGCCAAACTGCTGTCGCTTGCTGCACGTTTCATGTGGTCCACAGATGAGCTGAAAGGTTTATGGGAGAAACGGGCCGCTGAGCAAGAGGTTGTGGAGAGGTTGCTCCTGGCTGTTGCTCAGGATGATGCCAACTGCGTGAAGGTAGGTAAAGAAAGGAGAGGAAAGGAACGGAATTGGTTACATAGTTGAACCTCTCTACGAGGGCAGCTCAGCTGAAGTGTGCAGGATGTAAGGTTGCCACATTAAAGAGCATCAGGTTATCCGTCTCTGGTGCTCATGTTCCAATCTGTTTTTCAGCCTTAAATTCCGCATTATAGTCTCATCAAGAGCATCATTTTACCTCTCTCTGATGCTCATGCCCTAGTGTGGTCTTTCAGCAATGAGTTCTGTTGAACCTCATCAAGGGAAGGGACGAGGCCTGGACAACAGTTGGAGGTGGCACAGCGGCAGCATGCAGACCTCTGCAAACTCATTCATGCAAAAGTTGTGACTCTCCACACCATCCTTTTGGGTGTTGGTGGGACCTGCTACACTGAGCACACCTTAGCCAGTTTAAACAACTGGGACTTGACCACCAACGCGCCAATAAATTTGCTCGCAAACTTCATGCCCATTCTGTCATGTATGCCAACAAGCTTGTTACCACTAGGCGTGCTATTGAAAACAAGAATACTTCTCGCAGCCAGGATATGGAGCTGGGTGCTCCCAATAACCCTCCAGATCCCCATTAGGGTCTTCTTTTTGTAGCTTCGTGGTGGAGGGGATTCAAGGCTCTTTTGAGCCAATGTGTCTTCTTTTCCTGAATTGATGTAGGGAAAGTTTCCTCTGCCTACGTAGTTTTTCTTTCCTTTCAAGGGAACCATCTGACTTGTCTCTAGTGATGGTGTTTTAATCTGTTTTTCAGCCATGAGTTTCATCTAATCTCGCCAAGAGCATCACTTTCCCTGTCTCAGGTGCTCACGTTTCAGCCTGTTTCCTGGCCATGCTTCTCAATCACAAACTTCACTGAGGCTCTTGAAAGTTCTGAACATTAGGAACATGTAAGATCGTCAGCAAATACATCTCCCTTGTGCTGCCAAAAGAAGCTGGCCAACAATTTGAAAAATGAGCCATTTGGCAAGGCCACAATCTTGCATGGAGAAAGGAATAAATGACTCTGTACCTGCATAATGTGTGCTGCATCTTTTACCCACCGTCATCGTGTGCTTCATTCGTGATTCACCTTACTTTTTCAGGTGTGATATCATGGAATGTGTACGTGATGCAACTGCTCATAAGTGTCGATTTGTACTCACCTTGCAATACTGGGAACAAAGCTATTAGAATGTGCAACGTGGATGAATTGCCCAAACAATTATTTAAACGGAGGTCCTTGACCACATGCTGCGTGCTTTGCAAATTGTTGCAGGAAATTTGCAGAAAATGTCCAGGCGTCACGAACGTAGCGCATGTAGACAATTCAGAGCTGCCGCTCCTGGTGAGAGGTTTGCTGTACGGGGGATGTTATTTGTGAACAATGTTCCAAAGTGACAGCTGCTTGTTGCACTTTGCTGCCGACCTTTGAAAGCAATCTGGCGGTCAATAGGAAAGTAAAGGAAGAACTTTATAGCTGCACCTGCCTATAAAGGTGGCTTAATGGTGTGGATGGAGGTTTGGCAGGTCCTTTTCAAAGCAGCACTGCAAGGAGTTTGAAAATGGCCATTTTTTCTCCCTTGTACATTAAGTCTCCCTTGTACACTAAATCGTGCACATTAGGCTCCAAGCTTCCTTATGATCCTACGTACCTCCCGAACATCTTTTGGTGTCGGCATTACCTGGCAGCTGAATGCTGGCTGTGCAGAGCATGTCTTGCTCATGTTTTCCTACCTGCGCATTAATGTTTTCCTGCCTGTGCATTTTGGTCCTCCCTACTTGTGCATTTATGTCCTCATGCCTGTGCGTTTATGTGCTCCTACTTGTGCATTTATTCCCCCTGCCTGCTTGCCTTCCAGGTCGCAGCACGCCTCAACTGTGAGAATGCCGCCCGGGCATTGGTGGAGATGGGCGTCAGCCTGGAGGCCAAGTGCCCAAGCACCAACAGAACGGCGTTGAAGGTAGGCTGCTCTGATTGTTTCTTGCTCTTGTAGGTGATGAGCCTGGCACCCCGAATTGTGTGTGAGGGTGAGGGTGCACAGAACAAAGTCGAAGATGGGCGAACAGGACAGCATTCTGAAGGTCCCTTGTAGACTGAGTGTAAGTCCAGAATGCTCCAGGAGGGCAAGATCCGCCACTCTTACAGAGGACAAAACCAATTTTCAGATCGTGTTTCTGTAGCACCCTCAGAGCCTGGACATAGTGAAGGAGCAAGGCACAGGGGGTTGCCCTCTTCAAATGATGGATATCAGATGGAAAAAATGTTGCGGCACTCTGGGCATAGGAGAAGGAAGCAAGCATATGGAGCTGCGGTGAGGTCTTTGTGTAGAGAGGGCAAAAGTTAGATGATTTTCAGATCAGGCTGACCATGAGCAAAATGGGAGACCAGGAGGACGCTTACTGGCGCACGCACATACATAGACACACACACACACACACATAGACACACACACATAAACACACACACAGCACCACCTTCATCACACCATCATCATAGGTTGCCCGTACGTTTGAGTCGACTGCAGTGGAGGGTGTGTTGCTCCAAATGGGTGCGCACGATCCGGAGGCCGCCTCCTTCCCCATCCCCAATGAGCAGCTCACCAGCCTTGGATGCAGCCAAGCCAGCCGCACCCAAGGAAGTGAAGAGGAAGCCAACTGCACTCAACCCACATGCACTCTGGCAAAAACCAGCAACACCACTTCCTCAAATCCTCCCCACTGTATTTTAGGCCAGTCACAGCTTCGAGAGCAGGCCCAGGGCGAGTGCAGCAGCAATAACAGTCACAAGGGTGGTAGCAACGGGGGCATTGGTGGCGGCAGCAATACTGAGGGCAAGGGCGTGCCTGCCTCCCTTTTTGGAGGTAGCCATGGGCTGTCAAGCTACAGCAGCACAACCTGGGCGGCAGCAGCAGCAGCAGCAGGGCTTGGGCTGGTGTTGTTAGCTTCGCTGAGCCGCATCAGAAAATAGACACGAGATCTTTCGTTCTGTAAGCATGCATCAACAGTATCCTTGAAATGCAGGTGTCTTTGAATTGTGCTCCTCTCGACGCCCTTCAACAGCTGAGTGATGTTGTTGCATGTCACATTGTTCCAAAAAGGGTGGGGTAAGGAAAAACAAAAAATGAAGTGTGCACGCCAGGACAAGCTTTGTGGATTTAGGGAAGTTCCTTGGCTGGCACGCATTTGGGCTGCACCTCCCCAGAAATAAGCAGCCCATTGTAAGGCCAAAAGAAGGGAAGCCTGTAAATTTTGCTGAAGACAATAAAAGATAAGAAAGAAAAAGAAAGAAAGAAAAGAAAGTTCTACGCTTGCCGTTCGGCCGCGTGCATTAAGGAAAGAGCCTCCCATTGGCTCCCACCGATAGAGGGCATTCTTTATCTCCACCCCGGCCACAATGGGGACAATCTCTTGTGTGTCTGTGCTTGTGACAAAGCAAGAAGCAATCTTGCAGAATTTATGGAGGCAGTGAGGCGTACTTGGTAAGCCCAAATCAATTCACTGCTTCAGGAGCAGCAGCCATGGGACAAGAACCTTTTAAAATTTAGGTAATAAAGATATTTGACCTTCATCCACGTGTTTGGCTGCCCAGCTTGCTTGGCTGTCCCAGCCAAACTTAAAACGCCCGTAGCCTTTGGTCAAACAGGCATGTCCCGCTTATCTGCTCCAGCAATTAATTGAAAAATGTCCTCATGCCCAGCCCCGTTGTTAGGACTCCCCTTATCGCACGCTGTTTGGTACCTTGGGTCATATGAGTTACAATGGGATTTGACCTTCAGCCAGGTAGTTTGGCTGCTCGGTCTGCTTAACTGGTCCAACAGCACAAAAAATATCCATGAGATCAGAAATAAAGCGATAAGTCTCATTAGTTTGCTTCTGCAAGAAATGAATAGCATCCTCAGAGCTAGCTTGAGAATAGTAGAAAGTGCCTGAAACGTCCAAAAAAATTCTATAAGACGAGGGGAAGTCAGAAAATAACTGTGCATAAGCCCTTCGAAGAGAGCACACAGAAGCGCAAGAACAAAGGAACACGGCATGCTTTTCATCTTGGAGTCCTTGTTCACATTTATCACAAGTTGATGTGTGCTCCTGCCAAAGTGATGTCTCAACTCTTAAAGTATGAGCATGTAAGCGAAAACGTGCTATGTTTCTTAGCGTGCGCTTGCCCAAATCAAGATGCAAATACCTGGGGACAGAAAAGGGCGCACCATGAACAGACAAGGGTCTCAAAGGAAGTGCCATCCAGTGATGATATTTGGCTAAATTGTTCGTGAGGTCACCATGTTCTGCCAAGGCATCAGCATTCCACACACCTCGCAGCCTTTTTCTCAGATCAACAACAAACTCCCTCATGACTATAGGCTGCCCTGACCAAACACAATGAGTAAACACGTTGCACCTGTCCAAGCCTGTGCAGGCAGCCAAAAATTCTGAAATCCAGCATTTATGGGAAAGACTGCTCATTTCAACATCATGTTGATGATCTGCTTGCAGTACCTTACTGAGTGTAGTGCTGTTGTTGCGCAGTAAAGCATTGTAAAACCTAACTGCTGCACGAAACCAATAGAACTGTAAAGGTTCATGCCCACACTCGCGCAGTACAGACCAATTAGGAGTGGTGCGCTTTACCCCAAGGATACGCTTCAATAAGCACAGATGTACAGTTTGCAAAGGACAGTCCATTTCAGCTCCTTTTTTCATAAATCTAGTGCCCCAAATCTGGCATGCATACATGCTAGCAGGGAGAGCATATGCTTTAGTCAGCCAGAGCATGGTATGCGGCCTGTCTGTCAGGCGGTGCTCAGATGCGAATTGCCTAATCCGTCTGCAACCAGCTAGGAAAGGGGCACACATATACTCAGCAGTGGCTTGCGGGTTGCATTGTTTTGTGAACAGCATGCCTAAATACCTAAAAGAATCTGCACACGCCAAACGAGCTCCACCTAACGTGAAAGCTGGCACATTATCACCCTTTGAATTAGAATGCACAATCTCAGACTTGGCAGTATTGATCACCAACCCTTTCCGCTGAGCATACGTATGTAGCCTATCTAACATCAGTTGGAGCTGATCAGGAAGGTTACTAGTGAGGCACAAATCGTTTTTATCTTTATCTTGGGTCATATGCTAAATCACCGCTACAGGTTAAGGGAAGGTTGCATTGCTATATCCCCCTACACGGGCAGCTAGTTGGAAACACTGAGGCCTGTTACCAGACCTCAGGCTGGCCAATCCCCAGGCTGGCCAATCCCAGTTACAGAGAAAAGAAGGCCTCCAGTCAAAACGACTGACTGCTAGACTGTTCATTAAGAAGAAGTACTTTATGTGAAAAAGGATCGAGTTTGTTGTTGTCCCGATTCATGAAGGGAAAATGATCCAGAAAACTGTACATGCTGAATCACCCTTACTGTGCATTTGCTGTTCTTGGAAGAAGAGGAAAGAAGAGTCTACGCAAGCCAAAAGGCTGCGTGCAATAAGGAAAGGTCCCCTAACTAGCAAGCTAGCAAGGGTCTTACCAAAACTGTTCTTGAAGCAGGAAATACAACCAATAGTTGTTGTGTTGTACTGGGCAAGGTTTTCCACACGGCAACACACTCAGAGTTATTAATTACCATGCAACAAAGGGCCACGCTGCTCCGCAACATGCTTCCAGCTGAGCTGCTCTTGCTGTCAACAGGTTTACAGGAAGAAGCCATCAGTTGAATATCTTGCTGGTCTTGCTGTATAGTTCTGGCTTGGAAGGAGGGAAGGAAGGAAAGGATAACATAGCCGTACCTGCCTATGTGGGCAGCTTAGCTGAAGGGATAACAGTGCCTGTAATTAAACCAGTCCGAGCTGGAGAAAAGATGCACTACTTGGGGGTGTAGAGTTAAACAGGTGCTGGAACTGAGTGCATAGGTTTGTTGAACCCTGAGAAGGACAACCCAGGAGAATGTGCTCTTCGTCTTGAACAGTGTGCCAATCATATTTGTTCTGGCTTGGCTGCAGCACACAGAACATGCCAGGGTCCGGACCAGCTTTCACCAGGTTAGCGCTACATCATTGACAAGTACCCTTGGTGCAAGGCCAGGGATAACAGGAACAGAGCCAAACCACAAAGGAACCTTTCTGTCCAGTATGCTTATAAACGTACTAGCGCCAGGTGCGCTCTCCAAGTACTGCTAGTCTTCATCTTTTTATTGACCGTCAATAAAAAGATGACCTTTTCAAGCCTCTACATGCGTTTCCCCAGCTTCAAAACACGGACTTGATTCCTTTCTTGACGAGCTTTCATACTATCATGTCTTGCGTTAACTGATTTTGTAACCCTGCTAACCAATTTGCTTTACCAGGTCCTTATCAACACTTCTGTAAGATCATTCATGTTTGGCTGGACCTTCTCTTGCTCACCTCCCTAATGTTCTCCAGTGTCTTGTAAACCTTGTAATGTTCTCAAGTGGGTGCTAGGCACACACACTTGTAAAAACTTGTTAACTTGTTGTTGACCTTGTGAAAGCTGGTTGAAAATGTTTCACCAGCAACCGATCAGCTAGAGATTCGGGCTGTAGATTACCAATGTAAACCCATCATGGGTTTATACATGGCATATATACTACGTGCTCACACCCTGAAAACCACCCGAGCAGCCAAACTACCTGGCAAAAGTGTATTTTCCTAACACTACAGCCTTATGGAGTTTTTTGAGCATGACTTTGCGTGCTTGTTTCATTAGAGTGACAGTGTGAGTGTGATTTTTACAGTTGACGCTTCTGAACTCAGCTCAAGGCTTTCAGTTGACATTTGCACAAGTTTAGTTTGGTTTGGTTGCAGGCACCTTTTGCTTCAGCTAAGCTGCCCTTGTAGGCAGGTACAGCTATGTAACCCTATCCTATCCTATCCTATCCTAAACTACCTGGCTGAAGGTCAAACCCCATTGTAACTCATTGTAACTCACACCCTGAAAATTGAGACATCACTGTGACAGGAGCACACATCTCAATATGATAGATGTGACCAAGGAGGACTCCAAGATGAAAACATGCTGTGTTCCTGTGAGCCTATGTGTTATCTCTGAAGGACTTATGCACATTCATTCTTTGAAATCCCATCTACACACACTATTTCTCAGAACTCCAGGCTGGATGAGTTAGGCGCTCTTTACTATATACAAGCTAGGCCTGAGGTTGTTTTATGTTTCTTACAGAAGTAAACTAATGAGACATATTGTTTTTTCTCCGGTCTCATGGATGTTTTTTGTGTGACTGGAACAGTTGGGCATGCCTAAGTACCTGGCTGCATGTCAAATCCCGCTGCAGCCTTGTAACCTGAAGAGCCTTGTAACCTTACTTTGTTCAAATCGTGTGCCCCAGGAGGTGAGTGGTTATTCAATTTCCCTTAAATCTTGGCAGCTTGGGTGGCATAAGTGGCTGCGCTTTCAGAATCTCATTAAATCTGTCTGGGCACATTTGAACATGAATATCAGGCAAGCTGCTGACAGGCCCCCAAATTTTGAGACAAAAAGGGAAAAGCAAAACAAGGAAAAAATGTTGACAGTATAAACATGCTGATGTACAGAATATGTGGTGCAGAGCCTATGTACAGCTGCGATAAGGGTGAGGCGTACACTCATTGCTGCAGGAGCAGGGACGTGCGGCTGGCAAACATACATGACCTGAACCCTTCCTTCAGGAAAACAAGTACTCTTGTTCTAACACCCAGAGAAGAAACTCATGTTCCATGGGTTTGTCCATAGATTCCCAAAGCTGACTGCTCGGGTCGATAACAATCCTACACCACAGAGCCCACACATGCCAACGTGTGTGTAGGAAAAACCCGCTACTGGCTGCTGGAAGACGGAGACGATGCACCGCCATTTTGAGGCGGCATTGGCAGCCCTTGCAGAGGCAACTGTGGTGGCACACCTGCCCCCATCATATTGGCCATGCTGCCTCCGTTCCTGCGCATGTTGTCGATGTACTGGTTCTCCGCCTCCTCACTGTGGTACACGCACGCCACGTCAGGGGACCCCTTGAGGTCGCCCATGTAGGCAAAGGTGTTCATGCGCGACTTGCACATGTCCACCTCGTGCTGCGTGACCAGCTTCTCGCGCTCCAGCACGCCCACATTGGCACGACGCAGCACACAGCCGCTCTTGATGACGGGCTGGGCAGTGTACACATTGAAGCTGCGCATGCAACCGAGAACATGTGTGTGTGTGTTGTGTGCGCGCGTGTATGTATTCTACGTATGTGCATTTTGGGTGCACATCTGTCCATGAATTCATGATGTTTTTTCCACATGTTTAATCCTACCTGTTGAGGTCCTGCATTCCTGAAAACATGTACAAGCTTCTTCATAAGAGCGTATTGCAAGGGTATACCAGAGGGTGTGAGTGCCAATATCACGCATGTGTACGTGAGCATGTGTGCATGCGTGTGTCCTACGCATGTGCATGCTGGGCGCACATCTGTCCACTAATTCATGGATTGCTATTTTGACATGTTCAATTCTGCCTGTTAAGTCCTGCATGTGCCAGGATATATGTACAAGCTTATTCAAAAGAGCGCATTGCAAGGGTATACCAGAGGGTGTGAGTGCCAACCTCACGCATGTGCCTGCGCATGTGCGTGCGTGCGTGCATGTGTTCTACGCATGTGCATTCTGGGTGCACATCTGTCCATTAATTCATGAGTTGCTTTTTTTTGAATGTCCATTTCTGCCTGTTGAATCCTACATGTGCCGGGAAATATGTACAAGCTTCTTTGTAAGAGCGTACTGCAAGGGTAAACCAGAAGGCGCAAGTGCTAACAACATGCATGTGCGCGTGCCTGCATGTGTTTGTTTTCCACATGAGGTTTGTTGCTCCTCTGTCCATGAAGGCATGCACAAAATATCTTTTGTGCACGCATGAACATCCCTCTTTACATCTTCAGTGTTGCTTGAGAGGTTCCGCACTGCCAGGAAGCTTGTACAAGTCTGTGCACTCATGCATACACTAAGATTATACAACAGTGCGTAAATGCGGATCCTCTCAAGCAGAAGTACAGAAAGATGTCTCAGTTTGCACGTGAAACTATGGATAGATGAGCATCGAGGAAGCACATGCAACACACGCACACACGCAAGTCTATATGCATTTGTGTGCGCTCGCGCGCGCGCGCGTGTGTGTGTGTGTGTGTGTGTGTGTGTGTGTGTGTGTGTGTGTGTGTGTGTGTGTGTGTGTGTGTGTGTGTGTGTGTGTGTGTGTGTGTGTGTGTGCGCGCGCGCGTGTGTATGTGCGTGTGCGCGCATGTGTGTGTGTTTTGTGTGTGTGTGTGTTTTGTGTGTGTGTGTGTATTTGTGTGTGTGTGTGTGTGTGTGTGTGTGTGTGTGTGTGTGTGTGTGAAGCACTTCTCAATATCTCCGACACACATACCAGAACCTCCCAATTGGCACACTCACGGGTTGAATGTGACGTAGAGCTTCATGTCAAAAACGCTGGCGGAGTAGCCATTGGCCATGCAGACTTCCGCGTTGGGCGTGTTGCGGTCGATGAACTCGGTGGAAGAAACGTTGGCGGGGCTGATGTTCACCTCCGAGTCGAAGTAGACGCCAAGGCCCAGGCCAGCCACGAAGGCCGCTGCAATAACGGCATTCACGTAGCTGCTGAGCTTCTTCTCTTGCTTTTGACTCTCAACAGGGGGTGGGTAGAACCCAGGTTGCTGCTGCTGCTGCTGCTGCTCATCCCAAGAGGACGAGGGGGGAGGGTAGGGTGTGCCAGGAGGAGGCATGCCAGGAGGAGCTGGCTGCACAAAGGGGCCACCAGGGAAACGGGGAGGGCCAGGTGGGGGTGGGCGAGGCATTGGAGGAGGGGGCTGCTGTTGCTGCTGTGCACGCACGACTCCTTGTCTCCTCAGAGATCTGCTCAGGATCCTGCTGCTGCGCCTGCTGCTGAGCTTCTGGTAAAGAGGTGTACATTGTGCTGGGGCGGAGGTGCAGCGAGGGCTGCAGGACGCAGTCTGCTGCATGCCGCACCGCATTGTATGGTTTTGAGGCGGGGCTGGAAGAGGAGTACAGGGGTGGCTATTTACTGTCCTCTAGGCCATTGCTCATGTATCATATCAGCATGGACGTGTGTGTAAAGATTTACAAAAAAAGTGCTCGCGTAGTATCCATCTCCACATATTGACCATGGTTGAAATTTCACCAATACAGGCATCATAATAATTCAATTCATGCTCATCTAGAAAACCCATACAAATTGGCACACAGACACAAGGGAACCAGTATGCAGCAGCTCCTGGCCAAGAATGGGCTCATGAGCTCTCTTCCTTGCCGACAAAGACGAGATGTCCGCAGCAGAGTAGCCTCAACAACTCCTCCCGTCACTGCCCCACCCAAGGTACACACACACACACACACACACACACACACACACACACACACACACAACCAGACAAGTTTCCATGTTTGCCTGCATGTGGAGGACATGAGCTAAGAAATTGGTGGTGATGGTGATGATGATGATGATGATGATGATGATGGTGGTGGTGGTGGTTCCAACAGTGCAAGCATGTGCATGGACGCCAGCAAAAGAAACAGGCACTATCATGTGCTTGATTTGAAAGATGAAATGAAACTGCCCTTCCTCAGCTGCTCATGGATGCAGCACACAAAATGCAAGGCTACACGTATGCAAGGCCATGTCATACGATGATGCGCATTCATAAGCACCCTGAAGGGCTCCTGCGCGCATGCGAGGCATTCTCAGAAGCACCCTGAGGGGCTCCAGCTCACATGCCAGGCATTGTTTGTGCAACATTTCGTACGCAACTCCACAATGCTTGGCAGACCTCACCATACAAAATGAGGCTGTGCACCATGCACCAAACATCATGCATCATGCATCATGCGTTGTATGCAGCATCGCTGGCACGCCAGACCTCATCATGCAACGAGGCTGCGCATCATGCATCTTTTTTCCTGCATCCTGCATCACACATTGTGTGCAACACCGCTGTGCTTGCCAGACCTTACCGCATAAATGAGGCTGCGCATTTTGCAGGCCAGTGCTATGCAAGTCTGGTTGCGTATACTGCTGAGCCAGTGTCCTTTGATTATACAAGCATGGCCGCATACCATATGTGCCAAGTCGCTCATCAAGCATGAGGGAAGCAGCTCCGCTGGCATGCATACATGTGCGAACCACCCTCCCTACCTCAACTTTTTCCTCTCAGCAAACGCTGCCACCTGGTGTTGTTGCAGTATCGCAGTTCATCTCAGTTGATGCTGCTCTCACCAATGATTGTCTGTGTATGCTGCCATCTGGCAATCTATCAGTTGCCATGCTTTGGCATCGGGCCCCCAAATGACCATCTTCTTAAAATGTTGAGTTTGCCCTCCCCTGAGATGAAGGATGGGAGATGGCACCTGGCACCTCTAGTAGTTGCCTTGCCCTGACTTTGCCCTCCCCTGAGGTGGGAGATTGAAGGGAAGGAGAGGAAAGGGTTACATAGCTGTACCTCCTTATGGGGGCTGCTTAGCTTGAGCAAAAAGGTGCCTGTAACCCGAACCAAACCAACCTGGGATAGGTATGTCAAGTGGAAAAGAAAAGCCTCGAGCCAATGTTTGGAGTGGTAGTTTGCTGAGATGGGAGATGGCACCTGGCACATCTAGCTGTTGCCTTGCCCTGACTTTGCCCTTCCATAAGATGGTCTCATGGGAGATGGAGATGGTAGGAAAGTCAGCCCCAGCTCCTCCTGCTGCTGTTTACCTGCTGAAATGTGCAACTTTGCTGCAATGCACAAAGCCGGTGTGGTACCGTGCCGCCTTTTAGCCACGCTGCCATTGCCTTGACGGCTGTGGTTCCTCTACCTGTCCAATAGGCCTTGCTGTGCGCTTTCATTACTGGGACTCTCAGTGTATTTCACCAACAGGTTTGTGTTCATGACAAAATGCTGGGATAGTTGTCCTTCACCAAGGTCACCATCCAACACAGGAACATTATCTCCAGTGCATCCACCCGGGAATAGTGCAGCAACAAATAAGCAGCGGTGTTAGGTGTCTATTCATTGTGTCTGCTGGAAATACACCTGCATACCAGGCATGCTGCTCCAACAAAACCTCGCGCAGGTGGCTGGCATTGCCCAAGACATCACGCAAGTCGTTGGCAACACCCCCCTTGTCTTCCTGAACCGCCTCACTCAGGTACAGGTTACAGATTACCGAAGCAAAAAGCCTCCAGTCAAAGCGACTGACTACCAGCCTCACCTAGCTACTGCCGTGAGGAATGTGAACGGCCCCTTTGTCTGCTTGTCTTGAATTGAGATTTATATCCACCTCTGGTGCTTTGTAGCAAGGCAAGTGAAGTTACAGATCCAAAAAATGACCCAGATGCGCAAATGAAACATGCATGCAAGGGCCACCTGAATTTAGCAAGCCTTGATAGTGCTTTGGCATGATGTCATCGCTTGAGTGTCTTTAAACCAGATTGGTGCTGATTCATCATTCTGAAGCTGAAGCTTACCGGGACTGTAATTTACATCCCGTCATTCACAAGCCTGCACCCTGCTTGATAAGACTCAAGGCACCAATGCATGAGAGTAGGAAGGGAAAAGAAATAACAAGGAAAGGGTCACGTAGCTGGCCGAGGACAACTTAGCTGTTGCAGGAAGGTGTCTATAAAGCCTGGGCAGCTTATAATTGCTTGGCATGGTTAGATCCTTGTGCTTGAAGTTCAGGTCACTAAGTGAAGTTCTCTGAGGTGTTGCATTCATTGTAGAAAGTAAGAACGAGAAGGCCTCTAGTCGAGACGCCTGGCCTCTCTTCTTCTCATAGGAAAGTGAAAGGTTTAGAAACAATAAGAGTGCCTTCACTTCCGTGGTGCTGCTGTTGCTGTTAGGTAAGGTAAGGTTACAACGCTATAACTGCCTACAAGGGCAGCTGAGTGGAAACACTGAGGCCTGTAATCAGAACTGGCCCAAAAAATGCTGTTGCTACTATGAACATGCCAATCACAAAGACTCTTTTGGTTTGTCTGTTTGTAGGGGTGCCATGCCAAGGTTGCAGCCAAGCTCGAGATCATGGAGCCCTGCTGCTCAGTTAAGGTGAGTTGCTGCAGCAGGAGAACCAGCTTGGTCAGTAACCTCGAGTGAAACTTGATGCAAACAGAAACTATTTGCACTTGGAATGGTTGTTGATGGATCCATTCCATGCGGCATGCCTGCTGAAGTGAGGAGACATGACAAGCGATGGCGGGGCGATTTGAGGCAGGTCCTTGATGGGGACGGCAGGTGCTTGTGATGAGGATGAAAGGTGATGACAGGATGATTTGAAGCGGGTGATGGTTGTGAGGATGACCAGCAATCGTGGAAAGATTTACAGATTTACAGATTTAAAGGAGAGACCTTCAGCCAGACTGTTCGGCTGATCGGCCTGTGACTGGTCCTCGCCAGCCAACATGATATCCATGTGAGAATCGTGGGGACCACTTAGCCAGGTGATGAGGAGGACTCAAGGCGAGTAGTATAGTGGGCTGGCTTGAGACAGGTGATGGTGATGGGAATGATCGCTTCTTATGGTATTGAGGATGACGAAAGCGATGGTGGGATGACTTGAGACAGGTGATGGTGCTGCACCTGTCGCAAGTCATCTCCGATTCAATTGCAGCTCATTATTTCTGACATTCGACCTGATTCTTGGTCAGGTCTAAGCATTGTCTGGATTGCTGATGAGGTTCCGTGCATGCCCATGTTCACAATTTTTATGACCGGTGAAGTAATCCTTGCTTCAGCATGCTTGAGCTTAAAAATGCCAAGCACTCGTCAAGTCATCCTCACTTCCGCATGCCTAAGTGGTGAGCATCACTCTTGGGGATGGGACTGAAGTGTCTGGGCTTAATTGGCGAGCACATTTTGTGTGGAGCTTTTTGTTTTTACATGCAGAGTGTGAGCTAAGTAACCTGTCAGTTTTCCTGCAAGAGCACCAATTCCACCCCTCACCATTTAGAGTGGCTTGTCAACTGTCAATGCCCTCATCAATCAAAGTCGCTTGCAATCTAAATTTAAGCATGGAAGAAACCAGAAAGGGGAACACACAAAAGAGGCCATGAACACCTTCCTTTGTTCATGAGTCATGAGTCATCGTTGAGAATTCTTGCTGTAAACAGCGCTGTGGATTCAAAGCAATTCTGGAACACCACCTCAACTCCCCAGCGAATCAGCGAACTTCAAGCTCCTGGTCAATTCAAGGTGGATGGATCTGCTTTTTAAGAGCAGTCAGCAAATGAAGTAGAGTAAGAGTGTCCAGAGCTCATGGGCCTTCTTTCTCGCTTGCTTTCAAGATGGAGGAACAAATACGAGCCGCTTTGCTCATGGACACATGGCTTCCAGGGTCTATTTGCAGAAACCATCAGTCAAAGCGCATGACTTCTAGGCTGCTCATGGCCACCACCTGGTACCACATTCCCAAAGAACCTGCTTCAGCAGCTTATCGCCACCAGGAACCTCAAAGCGGTAGAGGCACACTATGGGGGTAAAGAGGGCCCCCTTGTTCCAGTCTTTATGGCCTGCATCCGCATCTGAAGCCCCATTTTTGTTGTACAGACTGCAGGTTAGCTAGTGCAGAGAAGTGCAGGGTGCAGAGCTAGTGCAGAGAGTGCAGATAAGCTAGTGCAGATAAGTGCAGAGTGCAGTTAAGCTAGCGCAGAGAGTGCAGAGAGTGCAGATAAGCTATAGTGTGCCCCTGTCACAGAGGCAACATTGCTGGCAGGCCCCAAAAAAACATTTTGTCATATGTAGTGCCCACTAAGCAGCGTTCTCTGCATGAGGTGCACTATGCTGCTACAAGCCCTTCTCAGGACTTCCATGGCCATAGATTTGCTGTGTGTCCAGCAAACGGTGGAAATTATAAAAAGCCTGATGCCACATGTGCTTTCCAGGACCGCATCGGGAAAAACATGATTGAGACAGCAGAGGCCAGAGGACTGATCAAGCCAGGCGTGACGACCCTGGTAGAGCCCACATCTGGCAACACTGGTGAGCATGAGAAACAGGGAGGAGGGTGAAGGTTCAAGTGTAAGGATTCCTTCAACGTCCTTCCTCAACAACCCCCCCCCCCCTTATCTCTCTCTGCCTGCCTCCTTCTACCAAGGAATATTGGCTACTTGCTCAAATTTGCAGCAGTAATGGCCTGTTCCCATGATTTGGCAAGTCTTTCATCAGATTTGAAGGTAAAGAGTACCACATCAAATGCTTGCTGATGAGGTTGGATACAGGTTTGGGTTTTGGGGGGCGGAGCCCCCTGAGGTGTAGCCCCTCAGTGTTTTGTCAAGTCAATGCTGAAAGAAAAGCTTTGAGCTAACCAGGCAACAACACGTCATAAGCACTGCACCATTGGAAAGAAAATGTTGTGTTTATTTCAGATCAGCCCTTGGATGATGATTTAAGCCACCCTGATAAGCGGAGGTTACTCTCCGCTGTTAAAACATTCCGTACATGCAAAATTTTGGTTTAATTTTGCATTATTGTTACATCGCTGAACTCAAGTGTTGCCTTTTGTCCTGCAAGAGGGCATGGAGCAGCGAAGCATCAGCTCTGTAGGGATGGGCATCATCACAAGAGATTCTCTAGGAAATGTGCTGCCATGTGGGATGGTTTCAGCAGGGTGGAAGAAGAGTTTGAACGCCCAGTTAAACTACTCCTTTGAATGTGCACTCAACCCACCACATCCTGCTTACACATCTCTTCCATTTACCACAAGACTTCTACAATGCTCCTACATGGTGGTCGTATGCGCCACTGCTCTGGAAATGTGAGCAAGGGTAGGAGGTGCTATCGAAGAGCAAGGGGGTGCAGGGGGGGGCTGCGCCCACGCTGCATGGCTTGATTCAATAAAGCTAATGATTCAGGTGTAATTGTCAATTAGGTGCAATGGCATACAAGGGAAGCAAAGGCTCTGCCCCTTTTTGGTGATCTGGAGGGTCACACCCTCCTTGTTTATCTCTTACTTACATGTGCAAGGCCCTGGGAAGTTTGGGATTTAAGGCCGATTAGGGTGGCCCAGGTAGCATGAGGTCCCAGGTCCATTTCTTTAGGGTCGGATTAAGGGTACCGCTAAGAATTTTGGTCCTTCCCTTGATGAACGCTTCAAGCCTAACAGCTAGTCACTTAGATTTTCTCTTTTTACCTTTTCACATGAGTACTAATGAGTGGATTATGCTACTTGTCTAAACAACTTCCTGGGACATTTAGAAAAAGCCATTGCCCCCTTTCTAACACGATGCATCTCACTTAATATAAATAGGGCATCCGCATAGCTTAAGCATCTCATCGATACACTTGTTAGTCGCCAGGTGGACGCTCATTGATATTGTGAGTTGCTGTCCATTCCCTTTTGCCACAAGGGTATGGAGCAGCCAAAAGTTTTAAAGTGTCCGATTGCTTTCAGAATTTTACGTGAGCTTTGGGGCTGCCAGCAAGGGCCGTAAGTTCCTTGTTCCTTTGGCTCTTGGAGAGGAACTCCTCACCAAATCTGCCTCTGTGCGTGTTCAAACTTTTGGAATGGGTCTGTAATTGCATCGTTGCCTCACCATGCCTCTGCCTCTGTGTGCCTCAAACTCCCAGGAATCGGCCTTGCTTTTGTGGCAGCCAGCAAGGGCTACAAGCTCATCCTTACCATGCCTCTGCCTCTGTGTGCCTCAAACTCCCAGGAATCGGCCTTGCTTTTGTGGCAGCCAGCAAGGGCTACAAGCTCATCCTTACCATGCCTCTGCCTCTGTGTGCCTCAAACTCCCAGGAATCGGCCTTGCTTTTGTGGAAGCCAGCAAGGGCTACAAGCTCACCCTTACCATGCCTCTGCCTCTGTGTGCCTCAAACTCCCAGGAATCGGCCTTGCTTTTGTGGCAGCCAGCAAGGGCTACAAGCTCACCCTTACCATGCCTCTGCCTCTGTGTGCCTCAAACTCCCAGGAATCGGCCTTGCTTTTGTGGCAGCCAGCAAGGGCTACAAGCTCATCCTCACCATGCCTGCCTCCATGTCTCTTGAAAGGCGCGTCCTCTTGAAGGCCTTTGGAGCAGAGCTTGTCCTCACTGGTAGGGCTATTTCGAAATTGAGGGCTTATTCAATTAAAGAAGATGAAGACTGGTAGGGATAATTCAAGACATGCGTATGTGGGTGAAGATGAACAAGATAAGACCTTCATAGCATTTAAGGCAAGTCCAAGCCAGGTCCTGCTCGCTGTCAGGGCTAACTCGCTGGTAGTTAGGATATAAGCAACAGGGGGCCAACGAATTGAGGGAGCCCTCTTGCACAACTCAGGAGCCTTGCTTGACTCTAGCAGGCTCATTCTAAATTCTTGCACGCTTAAGCATGCACTAATCTGTGTCAGCTATGCATGTTGCACTGGTATGCATGCACTGTTTCCTGCCCCTCTTGCGTCCAGCTAGCATGTTCCAAAAAGCTCTTTCAAATGCAATTACACGCACACTCACGCACGCTCACAGATTTAAACACCTTCTACACAGGCAGGTAGGCATGGCTGACGCTGAGCATGCATGCACTACAGTGGAGCCCTGGCTGTAATGTTGCATGAAATTGTGGTTGCCTCTGATGCACCAAAAGGAATGTGTCCGCCAATGCTCCCCATGTTCTCGTGCACATGTGTGTACAGATCCTTCCAAGGGAATGCGTGGAGCAGTGGAGATGGCAGACAAGATTGCGGCAGAGACTCCTAACTCATTCATCCCACAGCAGTTTGAGAACCCAGCCAATGCAGAAATCCACCGCCGTACAACAGGTGTGCGTCTCACAGAAGCAGGCACACTGTGTGCACGCTATGTTACTTGCCGCTCCTCAATTGATGCTGCCCAAGTCTGTTTGGCTTAGGCAAGCCTGGGCAGAAAATTACTTGCTGGCAAGTTTCAGGCAGTACCTGTTAATCCAATTTGACACTAAATGTTCAGAATCCTGACCTCAAGAGCTATTAATTGCTATATATGATCCCATTGGAGAAGGTGGGTAGGGCTAGGTAGATCGGAGGGGTCATTTTGGATCCCCCCTCTAATTTGTTGAGCCAATCCAACAGATCCTTAAATGTACTGTGGGATTTCTGCGCTCAAGACCTGTAGATTGGCCCTTTTTGGGAGCAAATTGGATGAAGAGGGAGATCAGTATGCACGACAAGAAGTCAGTGTTACATGCACATATGTGTGGAGCGCGAAGTATGTGGAGGCAAGCATGCAGCCCACCAATCCAAGCTCCCAGGCGGGTGGCAATGTACGATGTGTTATTGCTTGTTTAAGCTAGAGGGGCAAGTTAGGGGTATGTTAGGGGTTTGTGGACTTGTAAGCCATTGGTGGGTGTCTAGGCTTGGCAGGGCAGGCATGCATGGGTGTCCGCTGCTCAGTTTTTGCACCACAACCTGCTACAACTCAATTTTCTGGCTTAGCCCCATTCATGGAGTGTGAGCCCTTAGTTTGCCTGTTTTCCAGTTTAGTTCACACCTGCTGCACTGGCCCACCCAGCACAAACCTTGCCCTGAAACTTAGCATGTAGGCCAGAAAAGAAGCTCAAAGCAGCTCTACAGTGTCAGAAGGGCAGGGGAGGCTGTGCTTGGTGAGATTGAAGCTTTCTTGAAATCATGTTTTGGTAGTCCTTGACCAGAGCCTCCCAGTCCAACCCCCGCCCTAAAACTTGGCGTGCAGGCCAAGAAAACACATGTATCAGGGCATTCAAATCCGGGTGGCTAGGTGAACGGGAAAAGTCATCGGGAACAACTTTAATGTTTGGTAGCCAGAGCAAGCTGACTTGTCTTGGGACCCTACCAACAATTTGATGGCTCAGGCTTAGAGTGCTCTCCAGCTCATGCATTTGCTGGGTCCGGGGCGGGGGGGTGGCAAGGCTGTTGAAATCCAAGATGATACTGCAGATGAAACAAGTGTTGTGAATTTGACGATGATGTGATGGGCACGTCAAGTGGAAAGGGAAGCCTTGGCACTCCTTGCTGGTGATCCGATGAAGAGTAGGGTTCCCTCCTCCTTACCCCTATGCTTTGTAGACTCTTGTGTATCTGATGCATGGCCTGCTTGGTTCAAGCCCAGGAGATTGGGTAGAGGCAATGGACAGCCTGCATCCCCTGTGCATTGTGCACTTGTGTGTATCTGATGCATGGCCTATTTGGTTCAAGCCCAGGAGATTGGGCAGGCAGACAGCAATTGCATGGCTCGCCTTGGCAATTGTGATGCAGAAGAATGCGTAGGCAGACAGCAATGGCATGGCTCGCCTTGGCAATTGTGATGCAGAAGAATGCGTAGGCCGACAGCAATTGCGCGGCTCGCCTTGGCAATTGTTAAGTGTAAGGCATGCATTTATCATCATGCAGAATGCACGCAGTGATGTATGCAGCAATGCACGCAACGACGCTGCACTGATGATGCAAGTGCATTTCCCTTTCTTTTTCCTTTTTCCTTCTCCTTTGCAAGTGCAATCACGCTTGCGTATACGTCACAACATGCACTAGTGTTGTTCTTGAGCTTGTTCTATCTCTGGATTCATACTCTGGAGCCTTGCTGCTGCCTGAGTTGAGACTTTATGTCTGAATGTATCTCTGGAGTCATGACTGTAGTCTTCAGTCAGTGGAGGGGCTGGCTTTGCCAATTTTTCAGCTTGCGCTCCCCTCACTTTTCAGTCTGAGAATATGCAGATGGATGGGAAATTTAAAAAACAGGTCAGTATATCCGCATTGTCTGGGTAGGGACTGGAAGAAAGGTTTAAGGGTGCGTGGAAGGGTAAGGGAGGTCCAGCCTATCTACACACATGACTTCCACCAGATTTTGTTTCCCCCCATCCTGCTTTACCGATGATTTTTTTGGTTGTGATTGCATGGTGCAAGGTGTTTTTTTTCTGTTTTGCAGCCTTATCTGCAAGCAAGCAATGATACCTCTCGCTGCAGGTCCCGAGATCTGGCAGGATACAGCTGGTCAAGTTGACATCCTAGGTAGGTGGAGTATGTGACTGTCCGTCCTTCCTCATCAATGCCCCTTGTCAGAGTGATTGCCACAAAGTAAAAGTGTTAATAATCGAATCAAGGGAGCACTGCACTTGTGTTCAGTAAGTGCACAGGACTTCAGATCTGGGGCTGGCTGAGGGCTTTGATTCCCTCTGCGCTTCCATTACCTTATATTATGCCAAATGCTGCCTAGTTCAACACCTGTGCATGCAGCGCCCTCTGTTATCTTGAATTGAAACATTGTCCCCAAAGTTATCATTAATGATGACTGCACTGGCAAAATTATCCCTGCACAAAATTATAAGTCACGCATAATTTGCTGAGGTGAATCGTCATCTTCCAATGCAAGTGCAGGTCACTGCCCTGTGTTTGGTTTGCAGTGTGCAGCATAGGGACTAGCAGCTCCATCACTGGCATCTACAATCGCAAACATGCACCCCAATTGCACTAAGAAGCCTCAGAACTGGCGGTACAACATTGGCATCCACAATCGCAAACATGCACCCTCAATTGCAGTGAGAAGCCTCAGAACTGGCGGTACAACATTGGCATCCACAATCGCAAACATGCACCCCAATTGCAGTGAGAAGCCTCAGAACTGGCGGTACAACATTGGCATCCACAATCGCAAACATGCACCCCAATCGCAGTGAGAAGCCTCAGAACTGCCTGGCGGTGCAACATTGGCATTCCGCAATCGCAAACATGCACCCCAATTGCAGTGAGAAGCCTCAGAACTGCCTGGCGGTACAACATTGGCATTCCGCAATCGGTCATTCATTGGCATTCCATGTTGGGCATTTGGCGTTTGCAGTGTGCACTGTTGGGACTGGCGGCACCATCACTGGCATTGGGGAATATCTGAAGATGCAGAACCCAGATATCAAGGTCAGTTGGGTAGTGAAGGCAGCTGGCACGACAAAAGACTTTTCAGAAGGGAATGTCCTTTTTGTTGGAGTCCCCTTGTGCGGATTTCCCTTCAAAATCGGTGTCTTTACAGAAGAGTCCCGAAAGGACACAGGAATGATCCAAAGCTGCTCAACCTCTGCCACTCCTGCCCTCGTTTTGCCAAGCACTACAGAAGAATCAAAAACATGGCGCTGCTAGCCGTGAGTGGGATGTTGTGGGTGTCTCCATGCAAGAACATTGCAAAAAAAATTGGAAATTGGATCCAGCAGTAACTAGGTTGATCAATTCTAGAACTTTAGCACTATTATAGAATTCAAACCTTTTTTAACTGTTGGCAAACCTTGAATCGCCAGTTCACCGAATTTTGAGCCCTCTGGAAAAAGGGGTCCCTTGACACCCCCTGACACCCCATTTCAACCCCCCTGATACCCAACTGACGGATCCTTGTTTTTCCCCATCAAGGGTCACCCTTGGTATACGAAGGTGAAAGGTGGGAGGAAAGGTTGGGGCCTGGTTATACTTCCTTCCCCGACCCCCGTCTGCAGGCAAACATGTGTTCGCATTGTTCATCGGACTTATCTTTTATTGTTGGCAAAATTTTTCAAACAGGCGAATTGGTCAACCATGGCAGAAACAAGCTAAGGCAATCTGACCGCTGGTCCGGGTTTTGATCCTTGCTCAGACAGGATTTTACCTGGGATCCCTAAGTTCGTTGGTGGCCAGGGAACCAACAGGAAGAGTTGGAGGACCCAATTTTTTCATCCTTGAGTCCTGACTTCTGCAACCAAAGCCTCCCTTGAGCCCCGCAGCCAGCTCCTTTTCTGAGTTTCAGGAATTCATTTTCTGTAGGTGTTTGCCTGGGAATCATATGGGTCAAGAGGTCACAGCCTACTACTCACAAAATCCACTTACTTTGCCACCGGGTACACAAGTACTCTAGATTCAATTTGTTGACGGGCATTGGAATGCATGTTCAATGCAGCTCTTGCAATGAGGTATATAAAGTAAATACACAGCAAAACATCGGATGCAATGAGGAGCACATGCTCCTTAAATGTTTTAGGTAGAGAGTTTCTGGATGCTGCTTGAGCTGCTGGGAATGATTTTTGTGAGACTCACTGCTGTAAACATTTGGATCCAGCATACTCGTTACTTGTTGCGAGCCACAAGCACTGTGTGCGGCTTCCCTTGTCTGCCTGAGCATAATCCTTGCACTTTCCAGGGCACTAGAAAGACCAGCTCTGTCAAATCTTTGGCATTCAGCACAGCTTGCTGAATGAGCAGGTTGCGCCTGCTCCCCAGACCAGTTGCTCTGTCTTAGCATTGCATTAGCATTGTCTTAGCATTGCAGCGCCTCCCCAGACCAGTTGCTCTGTCTTATGAAAGGAAAGGAGAGGAGAGGAAAGGAAAGGAAAGGAAAGGAAAGGAAAGGAAAGGAAAGGAAAGGAAAAGGTTAGCTGTACCTGCCTGCGGGGGCAGCTTAGCTTGCTCTGTCTCAAGGACAAATGAGTCTGCCAACTCTAGGCGTCCTGGCATCATCTCTTTGCATTTTTACCTGAGCTCTCCCAACCTGCAAGCCATGCAGCAGAAAGTTGTCACAACATTTGGTTCTTTGCCTTTGTCTGCCTCTGAAGCACTCACCTCTCCCTGCAATGCCGGTGGTTGCAGCACAGCCTGCTGAATGAGCAGTTTGTGCCTGCTGAGTGAGTTCATTGCAGTGATCACAGAAGATCCATATAACGCGCTGGATGAGCTTGCTGTGCAGCACTACCCTTCTCTCGTTGTGCAGGTGGTTGCATAGAGCCTGCTGCAACGCCTGTGCTCAGCGGAGACTGAATCACCTGTGCAGCTGGTCGCATGTGCTCACCAGCTGCATCATTCGTGCTCAGCAGAGGCTGAATCACCTGTGCAGGTGATTGCCGTAGGGCTCCCAATGAGCTGAGTGAGCTCACAGTACAGGAGTATCCTTTTCTTGTTGTGCAGGTGGTTGCAGTAGAGCCTGCTGAGTCACCTGTGCTCAGTGGAGGCAAGCCTGGCCCACATAAAATCCAAGGCATCGGAGCTGGGTTTGTGCCTGCCATTCTCAACACCGGGGTCTACAGTGAAATCTTGAAGGTGAGGACCATTTTGAAGAAGTTTGAAAATTTTGTTTAGCATGAAGAGGGGCCTAAACGTGACAATTTGGAGGGCGCCCCAAGGCCCCTTTTTGCATCTTCCAGATGGGTGTGCAGCATATGATTGATTACAAAGCACAATGAAGACAACAGCTATTGTAATCAAAAGCCAATGTTGGGGGGACACATGATCCTTCAAATTGGTATCCAATGATGGGGGGACCCCTTCTCCATCAAACTGACAAATCTTGCGCTATTACGCATTCGTTTCACTCAGTCCATTTCCCAATATTTAACCTTGCTTCCATGAATCTGTGACCTGTGGCCTATGTCCTCCTTTTCTGCTGTTTGCCTCACTGCATGACTCATGCTTCTCATGTACACACAGCCCTCAGAAGCTCCTTCCAATGTAACTCTCCTTTTTCTGCAAATCGGGTGCCATCATTGCTTGGTAGCCTCAGTGCCATGGCCACTAAATGCGGCTTGCCACTTTGCTGATGCTGACCCCGGGAGCTTTTGTGGCTGTGGCAGGGCGACAAGGTCTGAGAGACTTGAACATCTTATGGAAGTGCCTGTTGGATCAGTGTGGCTCATCTGTTTGTTGCTTGCATGGTTTCAGGTGCCTTCTGATGACTCCATTGCCATGGCAAAGGAGCTTGCACGAAAGGAGGGCCTGTTCTGTGGTATTTCCTCTGGCGCTGCAACCATCGGGGCCCTGGAGGTGAGAATGCTAGGGACAGAGCAAACGTCTGCAAGAATGCAATTAAGGGTGCAATCGTGCAATTATTTCCTCTGGGCCTGCAACTGTTGATGCAATGGAATGGAGAAAGACAGCAACCATGCAGCCCTTTGCTACACGCCTGTGTGGAAGAATTTGCTACACTGTATTTGTACTGAGCATGCCCTCAGTGACAGCGAATGTTGTCCAGTCTCTTATGAGGGAGTTGTAAGGATTTTCCAGGCTGGTTTAAGGTATAACAGCCTCTGTGATTTGGGAGGGGGAGGGCAGATATTATAATGCAGAGATTTCCTGTGTGTTAGTTTACGCGCTCCCCATGAGTTTGACCATGGAGCTGGAAGAGCTCAGCATGAATGCAAAAGGGGTTTGTTGAAGACAAGCATAAGCCAATCACAGTGCATGTCGGTGCTCCATGGAATGGAAGGATGATGTCTGAGTCCATCACCATTGGGAATATTAAAGACACTCTGGAGATGTAACTTGAGCTTTATAAAAGAACTCCTTTATCTCCACGTGGAAGGTCACTCGACGCATGCCTCCCCAATGGTGTGACTTAAATTTCCTGAGCATTTTCTGCGCTGGACCTGCAAAAGCATGGAGCGCTCCGGGACTTTCCCTTGCATCACTGATAGATGCTGCAACATTGGCCCTCTGGCCAACTTGCAATGTTTTATCCATTTGTTTAGTGCAAAAGAGTGTGTTGGGGGATGGTGGATAATGGCAGGTGTTGGTGGGAAATGGTAGGTATTGTTGTTTTCATAGTATGAGGAAATTGAAAATACATTGAATTAAAAAGCACAGTTTGTCTTCGAGGTAAGGGGCCCAACAGTTGGGATGGCCTTGAGTGTGCCCTGTAAGGGAAGCTAAAGTGACATGCCTTCAAGATTTGTTCATTTAATGTGCACAAAGTGCTCCTTACACGTGCGCTGAGCCCTCTCAGAATGCAAGCAGGAGGAAAAGAAAGTGGGCAGCTATGTGGCACTGATTGTTAAAAGGATTTTAATTGCCAAAGGGGCAGCAAGCAAACATGAGAGCTAGCATGACTTTATCAACCATTAATCTTCTCCTATCATCAGCTCAGTGAGCTGTCAGTTGTATTCTACAGCCGTCAGATGTTATGTGCAACCTGCAGGTGGCAAGGCGCAAGGAGAATGAAGGCAAGCTAGTGGTCACTGTGCTTCCAAGCTTCGGGTGGGTTAGATTTCATGGCTTGCAATTGATTTTGTTCTAGCATTTGCCAGGCAAGGGGGCTGCCTAGTGTAACCGTAGCTGACCAGCCAGCTAGATTGCTCAGATAGCTAACCCTGATTCACACAGCCTTGTCGGTCTGCTCAGTCCTCAACCACTGTCATGACTTGCAAACGCTTCCCTTTGCCAGAATGAGAACTGACTTGGCTTTGGCCGTTGCAAAGACAAAGTGCATTTCTGCCCAGTAAACCCCTTTTCAACACTCATTCTAATTCAGCAAGAAGTGTACTTTCAAGCAGCTTGGCTGAAAGATGACTTGTTTGGCAGGCTTCCTGGTGATGTTAACTAGAGGCCATGCAAGAAATAGTGCCAGAAAATGTGTTACAGCTTTCCAAGGCTGCTAATGCAAGTAAATTGTTAATTGGAAGCTTTTTAAGAGTTACAAGCTCTGAGTTTGTCCCTCACCCCACCTCTACCTCTCTCTCTCTCTCTCTCTCTCTCTCTCTCTCTCTCTCTCTCTCTCTCTCTCTCTCTCTCTCTCTCTCTCTCTCTCTCTCTCTCTCTCTCTCTCTCTCTGCTTTTGCTTCACCACATGTTTTCATACTTTCCTTTCTTTGTGCAGTGAGCGGTACCTGAGCAGCGCAATGTTTGCAGACATCCGAACTGAATGCGAGGAAATGGGCATCAATGAGAGGATCTTGTACAGGGATATTGCTGGCAGAGAAAGGTTTGTGCCATAATGCAATTGGTTCTTGATACTGGCAGTAAGGCTTCTCTTCTGGAGCTTTTGGGGAATCTGGCTGCGGACTTCTTGTGTGTGCTTCCCTGTGAGTAGTTTGCCCAGGGCTATGATGGGTGCATTGTACCCTGGATTGACAGCCTTGTAGCTTCTCTTATTTGTGTGCAGATACCTGTTTGGATTGTAGCCGTTACTACTCCAGAATATCTCTGCCTTTGTTGACTTTGCTTTCTGATGCCTCAGACTAGCCGGCTTAATCCCCGGAAATCTCCCCCCTCTTCCTTCCTCATCTGGCTTATTTCTTTTCCTGTATTCTCTACTGCTTGAATAGGCTACATTTGTAACGTTTTGTTGACCAACATGTGGACCGCCAGCGCATAGAAATGACGCAAGTTCCAGGCCCGATGCAACGCTCCTTGAAGTCCAACTACATCAAAGAAAGAACAGGAAAGAAAAGGCTACGCAAGCCAGGTCCAGCTCCGTGCATTAAAGAAAGGTCCCTTAACTAGCAAGCTAGCTAGGGCCTCACTGAAGAGCGAGCCTACGTCAAAAACACACACACGTGAATATATGCGTCGCATGTTTGTGTTGGATCCTCAAGAGCTCAGGAAAAAATTTTTCATCTTGTGAATGACGACAGATTACAGTTGGTTACAATCAAATTTCTACTTCAGCCAGGCTGATTGGCCCATGCCTGGTCCATGCCAAATAACAGCAAACCCATATGGCTCAGATGTGGAGGAGAAGAAAATCTTGTTGTTTGTTGCGGGAAGAAATCCAACACAGTGGAACTGGCTAACTGCTGCAATTAAATGCTGTGCAAGATAAATGGCTCATGATCTAACAGCTCAACCTTTTTTCCTTTGGCCCCTCCCTCCAGATCCCTCGAAGCCATGAGTTCTATTTCTGGCTTTTTCCCAGGCTAGCTTTGTCTAGTATAGATTTGAGGGCCCTTAGATGAGTCTCCCTTGCCAGCTTGCTAGTTAAGGGACCTGTCATTTGATAAAGTTAATGCACGCGACCTCTTGATTAGAAAGAACAAAAAAAATAAAACTACGTAGGTGGAGGGAGAGGTACTTCTACCTACGCAATTTTTTCTTTTCCTTTTTCTACATAGGTGGAGGAAACTCTCCCTACATTGATTAAGGAAAGGACACATTGGCTCAAAAGAGTTGTAAAGGGGTTTACAAGGGAACCTTCAGCCAAATAGTTTGGCTGCTCAGTGCGTTGAAAGAAATCCATCAATTCAGAGATAAAACGATAATTGCCATTGTCTTGATTCTGGAAAAAACGAAATACGTCCTCAGAGCCAGCATGGGAGAAATAGAAAGATCCTTCTTCATTTATCACTATTCTGTGTGCAGAGAAGTCATAGAAAAGATATGCATACTTCCTTCTAAGACAGCACAAAAAGGTGCAAGAGCAAAGAAAAAATAGCATGCCTTTCATCTTGTAATTGTTCTGAAGAACATAAATCGCAATGAGGTGTGTGTCCATGCCAAAGAGAAGTTTCAACTCGAAGCTTGTGAGCGTGCAAACGGAAGCAAGCAATGTTTCTTTGCATATGCCTACCCAAATCCAGATACAAATACCTAGGAGTATGGAGAGGTCTGCCATAAGCAGAATTATGCCTGAAGGGAAGTGCCACCCAGTTGTGGTACTTGGTCAACTTGCTCAACTGACCACCATGTTCAACCTGATCCTCAGATAGCCACACACTCCTATGTCTGTTCCGCAGATCAACTACAAAGTCTTTAATCCCAATAGGCTGACGGGAGTAAACATTTTGAATAAAACAGTTGCGCCTGTCTAATCCCTGAAAGGCAGTCATAAACTCTGATGCCCAACACTTCTTAGAAATACTGCTCATGTCAATATCCGCTCCAAGCACCTTGCGTAATGTTTGGCTGTTGCAGACAAGGGAGGCATTATAAAATCTGATAGCTGCTCGAAACCAATAGAATTGCAGTGGCTCAAACCCACATTCACGCAGTATCGACCAACTTGGTGTAGTCTTTTTAACTCCAAGAATACGCTTTAGCAAGCACAAATGTACGGCCTGCAATGGACAATCCATCTCAGCTCCTGGTCTCACAAATCTAGTACCCCAAATTTGGCTAGCATACATGCAAGCAGGAAGAGCATATGCCTTTGTCAACCATAGCATGGTATGAGGCCTATCACCCAGCTTATATTCACATGCAAGTTGCCTAATGCATCGACATCCAGCCATGAAAGGAGCACACATGTGCTCAGCAGAGGCAAGAGGATTGACTTGTTTTGTAAAAAACATGCCCAGATACTTAAAAGACTCAGAGCGCACAAGCTGTACTCCACCTAACGTAAAAACGGGAAGATTGTTTCCCTTTGAGTTAAAATGCACAACTTCAGACTTCGACACATTTATAATTTAGCCTTTTCTCTGATCATACTCATGTAGCCTATCCAATATACGCTGTAGCTCATTGGGATGGTTGGCAGTGAGACAAAGGTCATCTGCATACAACATATGAGTTACTTGAAGGTCACTTGCACCAGTCACTGCACCTTGCACGTTTTCTGCCAAGCAATCCACATCATTAATGTAAAGGGAAAACAGCAAGGGAGACAATGGGCAACCTTGCTTAACCCCCAATCTAGGATGCACATGAGCTCGCTTACAGCCATCCATTAACACATACTCATCGTTATCATAGATGTTTCTCAAAATAGCTAGCAGGCCAGTCGGCATGCGAATGATTTGGAGATGTGCCCATAATGCTTCCCTAGGTATGGTATCATAAGCTTGCTTGAAATCAATGAAGGCAGCATGCAACCTAGGAGATGAATGTGGGCGCTTAATCTGTGCTGCATGCTGCAGGTGACGCAAAATAAATATTGGCTGTAGAGTGTTACGACCTGGGTAAAAACCATACTGCGTGTCTGGTATGTTGTTATTATCCCTGCACCACCCTGTCACAACCTCTCGAAGCACATTTGCATACAGCCTGTACATGATGTCGCTCACAGCAAGCATACGAGAATTTGCTGGGTCCAACACAGAGCCTTTTTTATGCAAGGGGGTCAATTTAGCTGCTTTCCAACATGAAGGAATTTCAGCTTTATCCATCATGGCAGCAAACAAACGGGCAACATAAGGTGCCAAAACATTGACTCTGTCTGTACCCCTACGTAGGTATACCATTCACTGCCGGCACTCTTCTTTCAGCATACTTAATGAAAGGGGCAGTGATAACACCAAAGCCAGGTGACGTCCTGGTTTAATCTCTGCATATGGAAACAAACTGTAGGGTACAATGCAGCTGCATCTGGCAATTCCATTTCATCAGCAGGCGCCTGATTACTGAATGCACCATCAGTCTGAGAGCTCTCTTGGGAAGCAAAATGTTCGCCTAGATAAGAGCTCCATCCATCCGCAGTAATAGGGGTCTGCTGATTTGTCCTGGGTTTCTTGAGAAACTCATGTATGTCAGGTGTATGCCGCTGCAGTCTGTCCAAAAACACAGCCTTCTTATACTTGTCATGAGCACGCCGTGCGCGTCTGGTCTGTTTCCTATATTCCTTTTTCAGGAATTGGCAGGCTTGCACTGCTTCACCACTTCGCACTGCTTGAACGAAATTGCGCTTCTTTTCCAGACATGACTGATTGAATCAAACCGGCCTGCGAATGCCCTGCTTCTCAGTTCTTTTGAATATGCAATCTTTGTACTTGTACATCCCAACGTGTTCTTCAGTAGCTGCTTGCATGATCCAACTTCGCAAACAAAAGCATGCCGTATCCACACTGCCTGCATCCAGAGCAGTCTCCAGCTGCAGTGGCATCTCCAAATTTCTCTCTAGTTCCTCAACATATGCAACTTGACGCTCTGCTTTCCAATGCAAATTCATTTTACTGGCGCACCTACCCATGCCACATACATGTTGAGAATTAAGATTCCAGTCAACGCTCGGTACGAAATCTGGGACACAAAAATTCACAACAATCTGACCATGGTCTGTTGTACTTAGATGTGGTGTAAACACATGTGATTGCTGGGCATGCCTAAATAAGGATGGTGAAACTAGGACATGATCAGGTCTACTGCGCCTGATAGTCCTGTTGCCTGTAGGGTATCCTACATAGGTAGGTTGCCCATTATCACCATGCACTTGTCCAGTTGTGATCACAAGACCATACGCAGCTGCAATATCCACCAACAGATTGCCAGCCAAATTGACATCTGCACACTCACACCTTCTAGGAGCCTGGAGTGCCGGGCAGTCCATCAAAGCCTCACTATGTGCATCTGACACCTCACGGAGACTCCCAATTTTGGCATTGAAGTCGCCACACAGCACTATATGTGGGTACGCCTGTGCAACACCAGCAAGCTCATCATATAAGTTAGTGTACTGCTCGCGCACTTGCGTCCTCGTGAACTGGCTTCCTTGAGGGTTTGAATATAAAGCTCCTAGAAAGACATCTTGGTCCATGCCAAAAAACTCTTTGCGGCACTTAATCCAAACACACTGTAGGCCTTGGGCGACACGGTACACAGACATGAATTCTGCATATGCCTTTGAAGCTGTTACAGCTATTCCATAACCTTTCCTGCCTGCACAACCTTAAAAGAGTTGTAAGTCCCCTTCACCACAAAGCAGGAACAGAAAGGGCTGGTGGGGATCTGGGGGATTACTAGAAACATCCTGCTCCCTGGATCCTGGCTATGGAACTTGGCTAAGAGGAGTGGTCTTGTTTTCAATTGAAAGACTAACAAGCTTGTGGGCAAACTCTAAAGAATGGACATGGAGCTTATGTGCAAGCTTGCTAGTTTTGTTGATTGAGGCCTACTTTTTTTAGTCAATCTATGGCATATTCATTATAACAAGTCCCATCAACACCCACAAGAATATCATACTATTCTGATGTAATGTCACAGCTTTCTCACTCACATTCTTGCATAGGTCAGCATGGCCATGTGTCTTCACAGTTCTTAATTTCAATCAAGTACACATATCGCTGATTTATATTTTGTTTCATCATGATGGGGCTGTCTAACTTGGGTAGCTAGATTAGACTATGATTTTTGAGAGAGCATGAGAGTAAAGGCCAGGAAAGAAAAAGAGAAACTATGTAGGCAGGATTCCGACAAGACTCAAGAACAGGGAAATACACGCCCAGGCAGAGGGAGCAGTATCGCGGAGTGGGGAAGCAGACCAAAAACAAAAGTTGAAGGCTACGCTGAAAACAAACGGCACGCCTTAAGGAAGACCCTGCAGTCAGCGCGGACATTGTCATGCTGAATCATATATAATCCCCCCCCATGAAGATGGTGCATCAATGGTGCGTGTTGTACCGCTTGGGGTTAGCATTGGCAAACACCCAGAGTTGCCAATTAACACGCAACAAAAAGAAAAGAAAGATCTACGCTTGCCGTTCGGCCGCGTGCATTTAGGAAAGAGCCTCCCACTGGCTCCCACCGATAGAGGGCATCTGTATCTCCACCCCGGCCGCAAGGATTCGATCCGGGGACCTCCTCCTTGCTGTTGCCCTCCTCGCGCTTGACCAGGGTTCCGTAACATGACGGTGGCTGACACGCAACAAAGGGCCATGATGCTCCTCAGCATGTTCCTGATTGAGCTGCTCTTTCTGATCCTGCTGTATAGTGCTGGCTTGGCTGCAGCACACAGAGATTGTCAGGGTTCGGCCCAGCTTGCACCTCAATAAAAAACACTTCAATGCAGGTCACACCTCATACACTAGGCTCCGCGATGATTCACAACAATTTAATGTGACAACATGAACAACGGGTCTCACCATCTAAAAGCAAGCCATGAGCAATTGAACGAATGTGGATCCAGCAGGTTGTTGGCCATCCATCCGGGGAAGCAGGCCAGCAATTACAGGGTTTGGGTCCAAAGAAAGGCAGTACTGGAAGTGGAAAGAACAAGTGGCCCTATCTTGATTTGAAAAGGCCTGAGCTCAAACAACGAGGCGCATGCCAGGAGTGCCCCTGGCAGAATACACAGAAAGGGGTTGTCTGGCCTCAGATTACTGAATGTGAACAACATCATACAAATAATGGACCTTGGCAAATGTAGAGTCCTTTAAAGCAGCAGGGGCACTGGTCACCAAAAAATTCAGACTTTACCAATACTGGGTCAGGAGCCCCCCTGAGACTTGGGCCCCCCTTGGCAACCCTCCGTGAGAAGATGGCTACCCCCCCCCCCCCCCTGGGAGGGGTGGTAATCCAGTAGGTTCTATCAGCTGCTCTGCCCATTTTTAAGGGAGGACTTGAAGGATCTGATTGATCTGTGGGAGCAGGTTCTCACTGTCCATATTGATGTTCTGTACTTGCAGGGCCAGCAGCTGCATCATGCAGTCCCATATGATATGGGACAAGCATGCAGATCCTTGGCAGTTTTGAGATAGGAAATGAGACCAGAGTGGCCAGCTTGGCAATTGGTGGAAGGTAAGCACAATGCATGGGCCCTAGGTGTTGTACTACACACAACAGGCAGCAAAAACACCCTCTACATCAGAAATAGGAAAAAACACAAATTCACTGGACAAAACATTTTGGACAATAAAGAGCTAGGATTACTTCAATGGCACATCTGGCGGTGACAAGCTTGCGAGCAGCCCTCTCACAAAATTCTTGAAGATCAGGCCTAATTGATCTAAAGAAAAGAAAAGTCTACGCTGGACAGCAACCCGATCTATAAATGTCCAATGGGGAATGGCCATAACCAGGAGAGTAGCATGCAGAGCAATTTGTGTTCCTTCAGGATTCTTGAAGAGCATGTTTGCTGCTTCTAGGATGCCTCCAGCTGATGACAGTGTCAAGTATCATTGCGGAACTTTGGGAAGAGATGCTAAGCAGTCCAATTGGTAGTTTTATCAAGACTGCTCTATAAGTAGTGATGTGAAGACACGAGGCCTGGGCAACAATCGGAAGCGGCACAGCGGCAGCGTGCAGACCTTTGCAAGAATGTTAGAGGAAGAGTTGTAACCTTACACACCATTTTACTGCGTATTGGTAGGGCTTGTTGAGCAGCAAAAATAAGGCCTTGACCATATGCAAATTAATAAGCTTACACGTAAACTCCATGCCCATTCTGCAAAGTAAGCCCACAAACTTTTTACCTCTCGACACGCCATTGACATCAAACATTTCTCACAGCCAGGTACTGGAGCTGGGCGCTTTCAGTAAGCCGTTACTGTTCTTTACCTTTGTGGTGGAGGGACATACAGCTCTTTTGAGCCAACGTGCCTCCTTTTCCTCAATTGATGTAGGGAGAGTTTCCTCTGAAGTTTTACTCTCTAGGTGCTGCTAGCCACCCTCCAAATCCCGACATATTTCCTTTGTTTCCCTTGATCTTTTGGTTTAGGGAAATAGTCGCAAGAGTACTTGCCAAATTCCCCGCAAGAAAAATCAAATTTCAGGCACCACAACACTGGTATGATACCATACCCAATCCTACCCAACCATCCTATCCTATGCAGCTCATTGTTGTGTGGAATCATAATGCCAGAGTTATGCTAGACAGCGCAAACAGTGACTGGTTTCAGTCCTTCCAACAAGATATAAAACAAGTTGTACCAGAAGCTTGGTGGCTACCCTTGGATTTTCCAAATCCTGCCACGCCACTGCGTACCCACCAACACCTTGCATCAAACACTTGGAAACAGAAATTCCAATCACTCCCCCCTGACACACATAGCTGTACACACAAGTGTCCTCAGGCAAGAGCAGCCTTCACCCCTGCCAACTACAAAAAGATGTTCACACCTAAAATCAAGGACTGGAGGGAAATGACATACACAGATGGCAGTGTGATTAAACACAAAGATGACGATTCCCCACCGCTGTCAGGTTCAGGCGTTTACAAACCAGGTATAGACACTACTCACCCCCCTCAACACCTACAACTGCACATAAAACCCAACGGCCATGGGCCTACCAATAATATCACGAGAGCAGAACTAGTGGGTATCCTGGTGGCACTCCAACATGAGCAAACCAAAATTGCCACTGATAGTGCATCCTGCATTTTTCAAATTTCAAATCAAACCCTTCATCCCATGCGCATGCGATATCACCTACATGCAGAGTTGATACATGCAATATCAACCATAATAGAGCACTCCCCTCACCCTATCCATTTTTATAAAGTCAAAGCCCACTCTGGCATCATAGGAAACGAGGGGGCTGACGCTTGCGCTCGCACCGCAGCCCTCTCTGACACAGTAGACATTACACTTCCGGATGCCAGGGACCCTTTCCACAACTTTTATTGGCTCTCATTGAAGACCTCTCCCACACAAAGTGATGGCATACACCGCTCCCATACGTCCCCGATACACTACCTCACCAACCTGAGTGACAAACTTAAAACACACATGCACAAGAAACACAAACTTGGCTCTGCTGACACCTCTGTCTACCACTACCAGAGATGGCAGAAGCTTAACGATGCCACACCATCCACCAACAACACAAACAATGAAGCTCACAACTCAATCTCTCTGCTTGCAAACAAGGAAATCAGCAACTCCTTCTGGAAAAATCCAAAGATTACCCTTAAACAACAAATAAATCTCATGAAATATCGAACGGATACACTGTACACACAGGGCCATGCCTCTCAGTTTAACTTTTCCAGTTCTGATAGGTGCCCACTCTGTGCAAATACAGATAACATTTATCATGTTCTACTTAGGTGTACCAACCCAACAATGAGTGGGATGCACACCAACAGACACCATGCGGCCCTTAGTCTCTGTGTAGAAGCCCTCAGCAAAGGCCGTTACGGCTCATCCCTCATTAGCATGGATGGCTGCAATCATGACAGACTTCTGGATCAAGGCATACAAGTGCCTGAAAACACCTCTCGCGCTATTCCAGACTGGGTTTTCCCAAATGGCGCTGCCTCACCTGTACGGCATACAAGCCGCCCTGATGCTCTTTTTGTGCGACACATCCCAGGCAGACAAGCCCACCTTGATCCTACCAAGATCCTACCACAAAATAGAGACATTCACCTTGTTGAACTTAAATTCTGCTCCGACACTAATCCTGTCAGCACCTTGGAGCGTGCACAAACTCAACATTCCCCCATCATTAACAGACTTAAAACACGCAGCTTAAGAAACCCAAACAGGAATAATAAAGTGACTTTGCACATCATCTTAATTGGTGTTGGTGGCACGATTTATAACAATTATACAATTACACCTCTCATAAATCTGGGATTGACCAAACAAAAAGCTGAATCACTAGCTTCCCAACTCAGTGTCCATGCCATCCAAAGATTATCCACCATAATTAACACTAGACATGCACTTTGTTTTCAGGGAGCATCTGGGAGGGGAGGGTTTGCTGGGCGCGCGGCAACGGCTGAGGATGGCAGAAGAAGAGTCCGAGCGCTCAGGGGCATGGCGGCCAATCCCCCGGATCCCCATTAGATTTTGCTTCTGGCTCTCTCTCCTAGACTAGCTGTGTCTAGTGTAGGTTTGTAGGGCCCTTTGGTGAGGCCTCTGACTTTAAGTTAGGGGTTCTTTCCTTAATGCACGCGGCCTCGAGACTGCGTAGACTTTTCTTTTCTTTTCTTTTCTAAATAAATGACCATCAGCTCTCCTTTTCCTGCATTGTGAGTGGTTTCCTTATGCACATCGATGGGATATCCCTGTAGCTTCTTTTATCTTTCAAGGTGGTCCATCTCATCATATGAACAAGGCATTCAAGACATAGGAACACAATCCAGAGGTGCAGGCAAAGTGGTAAGCAGAAGGAAAGAAAAGGAAGAGAGGAAGGAGGATTGAGGAATGCACAGAAATGATTTGGAGCAAGGT